>JANAVB010037771.1:0-37500 GCA_029216955.1 Iris pallida
ATAGAGTATAGATAGAGAGAGATATATATATAGATAGATATATATTGATAAGTAGATATTTATAGATTATATGTATTCCGTATACATATATAATCCTTATATTTATATAGATATGTATACATTATTGTATTTATTAATCAAGGCCATTTGGTGTCCAAACCTAGCATGGGTTTTGGGCCCAAATGTGTCTAAATATATTCAAAGTCTGTACAAGTCATATTGGACTTGATTCATGACTTTGGGTCCCGTATCTGGACTCCGATTTAATTTCGTATAAGTGGATAAAATAACTAAATAATTAATTATTTATTTTCCAGAATTTGTAACTTGCTTGTATTTGAATTTTTATATATAATTTAAGTGCTATAAAATCTGGAAAAAATTGTATTTAAATAATATATTAATTAGCTAATTTTTCCAGGATTTAATTAGTGCTTTTGGTATTTTATAAAAATAGGAAAACAGAACTCATTTTCAGGGTACTTATGTTTACTGATTTTTAATAAATATCTATGAGGATTTTTAAATATCAAAAAAATTAGTATAAATTTCTATAATTAACAAGGTTGAGTTTAGAGCTTTGTTTGTAATTATTAGAGTTATATAATTATTTTAATAATTGCTAGAGTTTAGTGCACAGATGGAATTATTAATTAATAATTGTTTATTAAGTCATGACTTGTGTTTTTTGGGTATTTCTAGTATTTAAAATGATAATCTACCTTAGAATAGAAGACCTAGAGGTTGGTTTAGATACCATATCACCTCACGTTGGATTTCTATGCTAATCTCACTTAGCTAAGTATCCAAATACGTCGTGTCACACCAGTAGTGTTAATCATGTTTATAATTTAGATAGCTGAGATAATTCTTATTTGTGACAGTGCCGGGACACCAGACATCTATAGCATTACCTTCACTACCTTGCTTTGCTAGAGGCAAGTCTACAAACTTTATTTACTGCATATAATGAACTGTGTATAAACCATGTTATATACCAATACCTAAACTGCAAGTCATATCTCTACATGTTTCACATACTTTATACTGCTCTTAGTATCCACCATGTTTCATACCGTTCTCGTATCTCTCACATGTTTAGAATTTGGGTTATGAAAAAACTGATAGTTGAGTACGTGATTATGCCCCATTCTCCCGTACGTACGTACCGAGCAAGGTTGACATTTTATGTATACCTTGTCGTAGGTGCACCAACTATATATGTACGTATGTACATCTATCGCTTGTTTACTTGTACAAAAGTACATTTTAGATAGTTGTGCCACAGTATATTTTATACCTATTGACGATCACGTACCTGCTACAGTTTTAAATATTACATATACATCCGTCTCTATGACATATGTATCCTTGTCATGATAGATTATGATATGACATGATTTCCTGTTTACTACACTCATGTTTATTTCGTGCTTCGTATATTTAGTTTGTTAGAATTAGTACTTGCTCCCGTCCTGACAGGATAACGTTATAGGTATACTTACCGAGGAGGAGTTGCTATGTGATTCCTATTATGGAGTTGCCGTCGAGGATCAGGCTTTACCTTAAGAGTATGTACCTGCGGGAAAAGTCGTCAATTTTGTTTAGTTGTTCGGGACTTTTTGAGAGTAGTCATGTTTAGACTATGTATTTTGATACTGGACCTGTATCCAGTTTTATGTGTTGACCTTGTATTTGGAACATATTTATATACGAGATGATTTTGTGTTTGAGATATATTCTGGCTCAATATTGATATATATATAGAACTGTTAGCATACTTTGATCTTATCTTGTTGTCTTTAGAATAGCTTACTACGCTTTATCTCAAGCGTAGGCTGGACATGACTCGGCCCGGCCCAACAATTTAGGTAGCGGATCGTGACATATAGGATCAAGCCGACCAACCTAGAAAGCGAGCATAAGAAATATAGGATCTGGCTACACCCTACGTGTAGTGAGGGTGGAGCCAACACAAGAATAAGTGACAGGATGGGTATTGATCACATAACCTCTAATAACTCCCCAAATCTCTCGAATAGTATAATGGATCCAACCATGACACGTCATGACACGGGATTTAAAAGCAGGGGACCAGCCCACTCTCAAATCGGTGTCTATACAAGTACATAAAACAAGATCGAACAATGTAATCATATACCAGGTAAACCAGGAATAACATCTCATGACGAGATCCAATGTATATCAGTCCGTGTTACCTCGTATCGAGAATCAAGTAAAATACTACAACTGAATCGGATGTAGTAGATATCAAGACAATAAAAATTACCAGAGAATGTACTCGCCTGCTGTCCTGAGCTGAGAAAATCGATACTACCAATCACTCAAATGAGCCACGAACGGTTAAATCGCACAACAGTCTCCTAATGCTGAAACAAATATTACCAGCATTCTCAGTATCTACGTGTAATACCCATGGTTCGTATTACGTATTTTGATATACGTGTACGTATTTTGACTCGTATTGCATGTCTCCTCGCATGATTTATTTGGCATTTTATTGCTTGATTCGGTTCGACTTGTTTGGCTTGATTCGGTTTGTGAACAAAACCCTACCTACCACCACCATCATCATTTATTAATCCAATACTCTTTCTCTCTCCTCATTCACTCTTCTTCTTCCTCACCATTACTCTCCACCTACCAGGAAGGTTTAGGCAAGTGCATCTTGCTTCATAGAGGAATTCCTCTTTTATTGTTCTACTGTCTTTCTTATGTGTTTCTAACCCACTTTAGTACTTAGCATTTTTTATTTCCGTGGTTAATTTTTTATAAATCTAGTATTGTGGTATTTTCGGTTTTCATGAGTTTTGATCTATCAAACCTACATATTTTTGCTATTTGATGGTTCCATGTTGTAGAGAATTTTCATTTTACCTAAATTTGACCTACGGGAGTTTGGATTTGGGTTCCTATTGTTGTTTGGTGGAGCATGGAGGTCATGGTATTTTTTATGGACATGTTCTCTGTGGAAGCCATTAATTGCACTTTTGGCCGCATGCAACAATGTGTTGCTTGGCCGCATATGCATTTGATTGCATTGCCATGAGCATTTATTTGTTTGGCCGTATGAGCATTTATTTGCTTGGCCATTAGCTTTGGCCGCATGGATTTGCTTGTATGTATTTGCTGCATACATTTGTTGCATGGCCGTATGGCAATTGTTTGCTTGGCCGCATGGCCAACCAGTTGCTTGGACGCATGGCATTTGCTGTTTGCTTGGCCGTATGGCAATTGTTTGCTTGGCCGCATGCATTGCCATTTGTTTGGCCGCATATGGCCAATTGCATGGCCGCATAGGCCATTAGATTATTGCATGGCCGCATAGGCCATTAGATTATTGTATGGTCGTATATGGCTGACTTGCATGGCCGCATATGGCCAAATGAATTGTATGGCCGCATAGGCCACAAGTGAATTGCATGGCCGCATAGGCCACAAGTGAATTGCATGGCCGCATAGGCCATTAATTAATTGCATGGCCGCCTGGCCATTAGTTAATGGCATTTACAATTATTTGCTTTGGCCGCATGGCCAATTGCCTTGGCCGCATGGCCATTAGCAATTTATTGTTGGCCGCATGGCTTTACAGGGCCGCATGAATATTTATTGGCTGGTCGTATGGCAATTTCATGCGACAAATTTTTCATGAGCCGCATGAGCCCTGATTTCTTCTGCTGCATGCCCCTTTCTCCTGAGCCGCATGATTCCTCCACAGTCCTTGCCCTGCTAATATTTAATTACTACATGTATGCTTGTGCCATATTAATAATGTGTTCCCTGACACGATGGTGACTCGTTGTGGTGCACTATTGACAAATGACATGACATGATAGTGGTCCGTCGTAGCGCCCTCCTGACAGTGAACATGACATGATATATATCCCGAAGGCTGTTGCGACAGCTAGCATGTCATGACAAGATTGAATGACCTGGACACCGTGGATGATTGTGTTTGTATAATTGAACCGGTAATGTTTGTATCATGTCTAGGACAGGGATCCCTGAGTACCACGGTCAGGGGTACCTACTGTAAATGGCTAAGGCTAATAACTAGAATAATTCATTTGTCATGAGAGATTTCCCCAGTTACAGGCGATTCTGTTATCCCGACCACCATTGTTGGACTTGCAGCCTGCCGACGAGTAGGGCACAAGTTTAGATTCACTGATATATGGAAAAGAACGAGGCATAGCTTAATGAATCCAAGTCGCCTGGATAACCTGGATTAGCTGCAGGGCTTGTGGCTGGAGGAACATCTCACTGCATGTTGCTAGTAACTAAGGCTTGTGATAACCCTAGTTAGCTAATGTAGAAAGCCGTAGTCACTGAATGGCCGGGAGCGATTGTATGGTGTAGTTTTAGTGCTCGACTATTGCAGGCTCGATCGCATGATTATCACTTTTAACAATAAAGATCAGAGGCTAAGTTCTGTTCAGGTGAAGGGTTACAACCCTGGTCCTTGTTTGGTTTAAGGGTTGTAACTGGCTCCCGGAGCAGTTCTGAGTCCTCTCTTCATTTATTGTCTTATTGCACCCCACATCATGCTTGTTATGTTTTACCTTACCAACAAGATTTGGCGACAGAGTTCTATTCAGGTGAAGGGTTACTACCCCGATCCTTGTTTGGTTTAAGGGTAGTGACCTGGCTACTTGAATGGTTCCCTCGTACTCTATTATGACTGTTGTTATTCTTTTATTATCAAGCTCTTTTGTAACTACTTTTATTTCTGATATGCTGATTTTAGTTCTTAAGTGAAGCCTCCTTTGTGCCACTTGCTCTTTCTGGGATCTGACCCAGCTGGTTTTGTATGGCCAGATTTTGGAATAGCTCCAGAGGATCTACCGACCTTCCAGCCCGATGGTGACCACCAGGCGTAACCAGGGCAACGAGTAGGTCTATTTTTGGCTCTCCCACTCTATTATAAAATTTTTATTTTGAGGCGTTTAGCCGACGAGCACTTGTTAGCTCGTATTGCATACCTTATTACTGTCTGCCTATGGGCTGTAACATGATTGACAGATCCTAGGGTTGATCATGTATGACTAAACTCTTGCTAGTCATCACACTTTGTAATGACTAGCTTTATGATCAGCTGAATATGTATTATTTGGGACGCCTTACCATTGTATATAGTGATCTTACATCTTGTAACTTTACTTGCTTGCTTGAGATTGAGACATTTAGGCTTGTTATTGACCATAGGAGACTGATGGATTGTAGTTAAACCCTCATATATCTAGACAGCCGTGACCGTATAGTGAGGTGGATTCCATTTTATTATATGTAGCTAGCTATGTATGCCCCCGCTCTCCAGTGTTCTGGTTCTGGGGAGTTACATGGTTTAAGTGGTAGCCCATACAGGTCTTGTAAATCAAGATATGTGAGGGTTTATCGAATAGATGTCTCAATCAACACTCGTCCTTGATCTCTGCCCGTATCTTCTAATCCCTGAGATTTTTGACCTGATCACATGCTTGTATCGTTGATCTGTCTTGGTCCTTCCTTATTGTTTCCTATGTCGTCTTCTTCAGCGGCATTGTTCCTGGTCTTACTGATCGGCAAGGCGAAGCAACTCCTGTGGACCAGCAGCAACCAGAAGATAAGGCCCAGCACTCAGGAGCAGCCTCCCGGGTCATACCTCCCGGAGATCCAGAACCCCCGGTACAGCCAGCTCAGCCCGCAAGGCAGGATGATGGAGCCTTGGTTGGGCTTATCAGGGAGTTGCTTGCATCGCAGGATCGTCGAGGAGATGTCTTGCATCAGGCAGTAGCAGATGCTCTGGACAGAGGTGGACATCATAGGAACAGTGCAACGAACAGTTTCAAGTGCCTGAACCCTCCATTCTTCGATGGCAGCGAAGATGCTATCTGTCACTCCCCGTTTCCGGAATACGTAAATTTTTAATTTTTTTCATGTATATGGTATCTGGCACCTGTATCTTTATTGTATTTATCTTGTATTTGTAACTGGCCATGGCATGGAACAGTATCTCGTCACGGATTAGTGTGCCACCCCTTGTCCTTGTCTGGTTGTAGGCGTGGTTCACTGTTTCGATGATAAGATTTTTGAACTATGCTGTGGTTAGGATTTTATTTAATTAATTTAATTAGTTGTATCATGTAGCATTTAACATGTCATTAGTCATGTGGTTAAGAGCATGCTTAAGCTTAGGGTTTCTTTGAGTCAACCCAACCCCTATATATATTCTCTTCCACACTCTCTCTCCTCATTCACTCTTTCATTTATTTTCCTCAAGCAAACTTTTAGGCAAGTACATCTTGCACCAAATGGAGAGATTATTACATTTTTATTTCTTGATTTTTTTTGATATTATTTGTCTATATTGTTCTTCTCTTCATTCTCTACAAGTTTAGTTCTTGGAGTTTTTGATTTTAATGGCTAGTTTGGTGTAGATCTAAGTTTCTAAAACTAGGGTTCTATGGGTTTTCATGGTTTTGATCTATCAAACTTGGTTATTTTCGAAAACTAATGGTCCTATGTTGTAGGGAATCCAATTCTATCCAATTTTGACCTTTGAAAAGTTGGATTTCGACTTATTTTGAGGAAGTTATGGCCAGAACAATATTTAGATATTTTCTATGTCATCAGTCCTAGTTTTGGCAGGGACGATGAATAGTGCCGCATAGTGCCGAGCCGCATAAGGATGCTGCATAGTACTGCATAGTGCCGAGCCGTATGAGGATGCTGCATAGTACCGCATAGTGCCGAGCCGCATAAGGATGCTGCATAGTATCACATAGTGCCGAGCCGCATGAGGATGCTGCATAGTACCGAGCCGCATGAGGATGCTGCATAGTGCTGCATAGTGCCGAGCCGCATGAGGATGCTGTATAGTGCTGCATAGTGCCGAGCCGCATGAGGATGCTGCATAGTACCGCATAGTGCCGAGCCGCATGAGGATACTGCATAGTGCTGCATAGTGCCGAGCCGCATGAGGATGCTGCATAGTGCTGCATAGTGCCGAGCCGCATAAGGATGCTGCATAGTGCCGTATAGTGCCGAGCCGCATGAGGATGCTGCATAGTGCTGCATAGTGTCGAGCCGCATGAGGATGCTGCATAGTGCTGCATAGTACCGAGCCGCATGAGGATGTTGTATAGTGCTGCATAGTGCCGAGCCGCATGAGAATGCTGCATAGTACCGCATAGTGTCGAGCCGCATGAGGATGCTGCATAGTGCTGCATATTGCCGAGCCGCATGAGGATGCTGTATAGTGCTGCATAGTGCCGAGCCGCATAAGGATGCTGCATAGTACCGCATAGTGCCGAGCCGCATGAGGATGCTGTATAGTGCTGCATAGTACCGCATAGTGCTGAATAGTACCGCATAGTGCCTATTTTGGCTGTTTTTGGCTGTTTTATGTCCTATTTGACTGATTTATGGCCAGAATTTCTCCCAACTCCCAACATGAAAGTTGTAGATCTTTGTCTTGGCTTCAAGGGCCCTCATGTCTTACTTTAACCTGAATTCATATGTGACTTTTATGTCACGAGGAGTCCGAGTGACTTCCTGACTTGACCATGTTCCTGACCTGATTACCTGTATACGTGCTGGTACATGTTCTAAGTATGTATTGAGATACAATATTAGTATGTACTGCGGTGCCATTTAATGAGTGCACTGAGGTGTGACTCTACATGCTAAGTGATCATTCGTGTTATATGTCAATACATGTGTACCTTCCAGCAAGTCATGATAATTGGTCAGTAATAGCGTCGTGGTAAAATGATTGTTGTTTGATACATTACACTAAGCATGGATCTAGATTGAGCCGATGTGGATTCATACTTAGGGTACACGTACTATGGTACGACATATAGGAGGATGACCATGTGACCACGACATGTAATTCTAATATCGAGATAGGGTTAATCTAAGCAACTTAAATTGGTAGAAGCATTGGGAGGGAACAGAATCTCGAGATCGTACGTCACCAGCCGTCCTGGGTCCCGTCCTGGCACGTCGGGTTGGCTGCCTCGGATACTGTATAGTCATTCGTACTAGTGGAGTGCAGTATCTGATTTGTGACTGCCGAGCCAGCTCTTCCTATAGGAGAGCTGGAACCGTTACTGCTTATTCTAGCGCGGTGGCCTTTCGAGGAACCGGTGCATTTCGTGCTTGCTTGTATATAATGGTTTGGCTAGCCCTGCTGGAATGCGATACGATCTGAGGATTCCTATATATATTGTATTACTGGGATAACCCAGGCAAATCATAGAAAGCCGTAGGATTGATTGGCCGCTTGTAAGCTGACTTGTTTGTGATATGTTTTCTTCTGTTAGCTACCGAGGAACATGGACTATCGTGGTGCGTGGTCCAACCCATGTCCTTGTTTGGTTGTTGGGTTGGACTATTGTGCTGCGATAGGCTATGGACCAAAGTCGCGATCAGAAGCCCTTTTTACCTGCCCATGGTTATAGGATATATCTTATCTCGGTACGATATTGGCACCGTTTGTCCTTGTTTGGTTGTAAGGGTGTCGTATTGTCTCGATGATATGGTATAAGCCTATAACTCGTGAATCAGGTCTTATTTAACTTATTGGATTTATCTCACTCTTTTGTGCTCCCTTGTGGTACTTGCTATTCGGGGCCTGACCCTGCTGGTTTTGTTTGGCCAGATCCCGTAGCAGCTCCAGAGGATCCAGTCTTCCACCCGAACAATGGTGCACACCAGGAGTATGGGCGCCAGGGACCATGAGTGGGTTTCTTCTTCACCGCTCTGATATCTTCTATTTTATACTTGGCGTTTAGCCACCGGCACTTGTTTAACCGGCAGTTCTGGACACTAGTTTCCTTTGCATAATTGTAATTAAATCAGACTGCAGCTGACTACGGTTATGTACTATTGACTCTCGGAACTAGCTCATCATTTTGTATAGCTAGACTCATGAATCATTCCGATGAAGCGTCGGGGACGCCTTACTGCTTTGTCTTATATGATCATTATTTACTGCTTCTTATTTTGATTGATTGAGACATAGATGCTCTGTGGGACCATAGGAGACCTGATTGTAGCATGCACCCCCTAGTCTCTTGACAGCCACGATCGCCGTATGACGTTTATATACCTCATACGGTGTAGCTGGCCTAGTCCGTCTCAGTATTCCGGTACTGAGGCGTGATAAGGTTTTAGTGGTGGCCCATACAGGTCTGTTTTTCAGACTTGTGGGGTGTTGTGATTATAGGAGTCTCAATCAAAACATGTTCCCCTTGATCTCCTGATTCGTTTTCTCTTTCTTCCACCTTGATTGCTAACTTGATTATCATCCTCGATTCTTTTCCGTCCTGTCTTTTGATACCTTGTATTCTTTCCTTTAGGGGCACATCATTCTCGACTATTGGAGGAGCCGGTATGGGAGAGAATCCAGTAGATCAGAGACCAGTTGGAGATCAGCAAGGGGTAGCCCCTCTACCTGGACAGATTCACATCGAGAATGTTATCGAGCATGAGCCAGTTGAGCTACAGAGGCCAGAGGATCCCGTACCTCCAGTGATGCCGGTAGTACCAGTAGCATTAGATGTACCGACACTATTGCAGATTATTAGAGGGTTATTAGAGACCCAGCAATGCCAGACGGCAGCCCAACAGCAACAACAAACCTGACAGCAAGAACAGAATGTGCTACAGAATCAGGGGTTGCAATTAGTCATTGAGAGAAGTGTCAGGAATGATTCAGGAGCGTCCGGAAGGTTTTGTCGACTTAACCCAAAATATTTTGACGGCACGGAGGATGCCATCACGGCGGATGCTTGGCTTCAGGATACAGAGGCCATATTAACCGCAGCAAAGGTTCCAGCAGAAGAGAAGGTTGACCAGGTCAGACTTTTACTTCAGGATCTTGCCCGCGATTGGTGGGCATCGGAAGAGGTTGGAATGAGGCGTCATGTTCCCTGGAATAGCTTCAGTACCAGATTCAAGGCCAAGTACTTTGGCGTGGTAGCACGATATGAGCTACAGCAGAGGTTTATCAGTCTCAAGCAGGCTGGTAAGACAGTGGATGGTTATGCAGCGGAGTTCTGCAGGTTAAGTAGGTTTGCTCGGATGATGGTGGCGACAGAGCCAGAGAGAGCAATGAGGTTCCAGTAGGGACTTCACCTAGAGATTTTGCAGCTGGTCGAGGGGCACGACTACCAGACATTCGATGCAGTATTAACGGCAGCTCGGAGGCACGAGCTTACTATTCAAAGGTTATCAGCAAGGACTGGGGGCCAGAAGAGGTCTCATACGCAGGGTGCTGGGGGAGGAGCAGTACCTCGGACGTCAGCACCAGCTCCTGGCGTCCGTATTCGTGATGCAGCACCAGTCACGACAATTATGACTGCACCAGTTCGACAGCAGCAACAGAGAAACCAGCAGCAGCGTCAGGAAGCACCAGTGGGTTGCACTTACTGTGGTAAGGGAGGGCACACTAGGGATGTGTGTCGTTCAGCTAATAGATTATGCTTGAGGTGTGGCAGTCTAGACCATAGGATTGCCAATTGTCCTATGATGCAGAAGACAGGAGGGCCAGCTCAACGGTTTCCGGCATTGCCAGCTCCAGAGGTAGCACCGTATCAAGGGCCAGCACTAGCAGTGAGGCCACTAGCCCAGCGCCCATTACTGACGCAAGCTCAGATGTACCGACAAGCGCAACATCAGGCAGGACAGCAGAGGCCACAACAGCAGGGCCAGGAAAGGCAGCAGCAGACAGTCCAGCAGGGGCAAAGGCAAGAAGAATTTGGAGTATTAGAGCAGAGATTGGCTGAAGGCGGTCAGATTTTGGGTAAGTTTTGAGTATTATTTATTGTAATTCCTTGAGTTCTATATTCGAAGAGTGAAGGCGACTTTCTCGTCTCACTCATCTGCTCTCGTGTCATGTGATACGTGATATTCATCATGTGTCTTGATTACGAGAGTACGTCCTGGGCAGAGTCTCGTTCTTGATTTAGTCATTGGTACCGACTTATCTCAAGCGTTGACCCTTGTCCACTTTGGGAGTCAGTGTAGGACCTCGAGGACGAATTCCTACCTGACTTGAGAGGCATATTTCATTCGTATGTCTCCGATAATTTCCTTCTAGGGTATGATTATTGTTTGTGCTCTTACTTAATTATTCTTGCTTTCTTAAAACTGTTCATGTGCCATGTGTTGTTTGATAATTGTGCTTGCTATATGTCATGAGTGTATTTCGTGATCTGAGAGCGTGCTCAACTAGCCTTATCGAAATTCCGAGGACGGAATTTTTCTAAGGAGGGTAGAGATGTCACTTCCCGTTTCCGGAATACGTAAATTTTTGATTTTTTTCATGTATATGGTATCTGGCACCTGTATCTTTATTGCATTTATCTTGTATTTGTAACTGGCCATGGCATGGAACAGTATCTCGTCGCGGATTAGTGTGCCACCCCTTGTCCTTGTCTGGTTGTAGGCGTGGTTCACTGTTTCGATGATAAGATTTTTGAACTGTGCTGTGGTTAGGATTTTATTTAATTAATTTAATTAGTTGTATCATGTAGCATTTAACATGTCATTAGTCATGTGGTTAAGAGCATGCTTAAGCTTAGGGTTTCTTTGAGTCAACCCAACCCCTATATATATTCTCTTCCACACTCTCTCTCCTCATTCACTCATTCATTTATTTTCCTCAAGCAAACTTTTAGGCAAGTACATCTTGCACCAAATGGAGAGATTATTGCATTTTCATTTCTTGATTTTTTTTTGATATTATTTGTCTATATTGTTCTTCTCTTCATTCTCTACAAGTTTAGTTCTTGGAGTTTTTGATTTTAATGGCTAGTTTAGTGTAGATCTAAGTTTCTAAAACTAGGGTTCTATGGGTTTCCATGGTTTTGATCTATCAAACTTGGTTATTTTCGAAAACTAATGGTCCTATGTTGTAGGGAATCCAATTCTATCCAATTTTGACCTTTGAAAAGTTGGATTTTGACTTATTTTGAGGAAGTTATGGCCAAAACAATATTTAGATATTTTCTATGTCATCAGTCCTAATTTTGGCAGGGACGATGAATAGTGCCGCATAGTGCCGAGCCGCATAAGGATGCTGCATAGTACTGCATAGTGCCGAGCCGCATGAGGATGCTGCATAGTACCGCATAGTGCCGAGCCGCATAAGGATGCTGCATAGTGTTGCATAGTACCGAGCCGCATGAGGATGCTGCATAGTGCCGAGCCGCATGAGGATGCTGCATAGTGCTGCATAGTGCCGAGCCGCATGAGGATGCTGTATAGTGCTGCATAGTGCCGAGCCGCATGAGGATGCTGCATAGTACCGCATAGTGCCGAGCCGCATGAGGATACTGCATAGTGCTGCATAGTGCCGAGCCGCATGAGGATGCTGCATAGTGCCGAGCCGCATGAGGATGCTGTATAGTGCCGCATAGTGCCGAGCCGCATAAGGATGCTGCATAGTGCCGCATAGTGCCGAGCCGCATGAGGATGCTGCATAGTACTGCATAGTGCCGAGCCGCATGAGGATGCTGCATAGTGCTGTATAGTGTCGAGCCGCATGAGGATGCTGTATAGTGCTGTATAGTGCCGAGCCGCATGAGGATGCTGCATAGTACCGCATAGTGTCGAGCCGCATGAGGATGCTGCATAGTACTGCATAGTGCCGAGCCGCATGAGGATGCTGTATAGTGCTGCATAGTGCCGAGCCGCATGAGGATGCTGCATAGTACCGCATAGTGTCGAGCCGCATGAGGATGTTGCATAGTGCTGCATAGTGCCGCATAGTGCTGAATAGTACCGCATAGTGCCTATTTTGGCTGTTTTTGGCTGTTTTATGTCCTATTTGACTGATTTATGGCCAGAATTTCTCCCAACTCCCAACATGAAAGTTGTAGATCTTTGTCTTGGCTTCAAGGGCCCTCATGTCTTACTTTAACCTGAATTCATATGTGATTTTTATGTCACGAGGAGTCCGAGTGACTTCCTGACTTGACCATGTTCCTGACCTGATTACCTGTATACGTGCTGGTACATGTTCTAAGTGTGTATTGAGATACAATATTAGTATACACTGCGGTGCCATTTAATGAGTGCACTGAGGTGTGACTCTACATGCTAAATGATCATTCATATTATATATCAATACATGTGTACCTTCCAGCAAGTCATGGTAATTGGTCAGTAATAGCGTCGTGGTAAAATGATTGTTGTTTGATACATTACACTAAGCATGGATCTAGATTGAGTCGATGTGGATTCATACTTAGGGTACACGTACTATGGTACGACATATAGGAGGATGACCATGTGACCACGACATGTAATTCTAATATCGAGATAGGGTTAATCTAAGCAACTTAAATTGGTAGAAACATTGGGAGGGAACAGAATCTCGAGATCGTACATCACCAGCCGCCCTGGGTCCGTCCTGGCACGTCGGGTTGGCTGCCTCGGATACTGTATAGTCATTCGCACTAGTGGAGTACAGTATCTGATTTGTGACTGCCGAGCCAGCTCTTCCTATAGGAGAGCTGGAACCGTTACTGCTTATTCTAGCGCGGTGGCCTTTCGAGGAACCGGTGCATTTCGTGCTTGCTTGTATATAATGGTTTGGCTAGCCCTGCTGGAATGCGATACGATCTGAGGATTCCTATATATATTGTATTACTGGGATAACCCAGGCAAATCATAGAAAGCCGTAGGATTGATTGGCCGCTTGTAAGCTGACTTGTTTGTGATATGTTTTCTTTTGTTAGCTACCGAGGAACATGGACTATCCTGGTGCGTGGTCCAACCCATGTCCTTGTTTGGTTGTTGGGTTGGACTATTGTGCTGCGATAGGCTATGGACCAAAGTCGCGATCAGAAGCCCTTTTTACCTGCCCATGGTTATAGGATATATCTTATCTCGGTACGATATTGGCACCGTTTGTCCTTGTTTGGTTGTAAGGGTGTCGTATTGTCTCGATGATATGGTATAAGCCTATAACTCGTGAATCAGGTCTTATTTAACTTATTGGATTTATCTCACTCTTTTGTGCTCCCTTGTGGTACTTGCTATTCGGGGCCTGACCCCGCTGGTTTTGTTTGGCCAGATCCCATAGCAGCTCCAGAGGATCCAGTCTTCCACCCGAACAATGGTGCACACCAGGAGTATGGGCGCCAGGGACCATGAGTGGGTTTCTTCTTCACCGCTCTGATATCTTCTATTTTATACTTGGCGTTTAGCCACCGGCACTTGTTTAACCGACAGTTCTGGACACTAGTTTCCTTTGCATAATTGTAATTAAATCAGACTGCAGCTGACTACGGTTATGTACTATTGACTCTCAGAACTAGCTCATCATTTTGTATAGCTAGACTCATGAATCATTCCGATGAAGCGTCGGGGACGCCTTACTGCTTTGTCTTATATGATCATTATTTACTGCTTCTTATTTTGATTGATTGAGACATAGATGCTCTGTGGGACCATAGGAGACCTGATTGTAGCATGTACCCCCTAGTCTCTTGACAGCCACGATCGCCGTATGACGTTTATATACCTCATACGGTGTAGCTGGCCTAGTCCGTCTCAGTATTCCGGTACTGGGGCGTGACACTATCGCTGCTGATGCATAGCTTCAGGACACAGAGGTGATATTGGAGGCAGCGAAGATCCCAGAAGATGAGAAGGTGGCCGTAGTGCGCCTGCAGTTATTGGATCTAGCCCGCAGCTGGTGGGCGGCGCAGGCCGTTGGACTAGTGGCGTCTATTGTCTGGATAACATTTCGTGAGAGGTTCCGAACCAAGTACTTCGATGCTGTAGCTCGGTACGATCTACAGACCAGGTTCACCAATTTGAAGCAGATGGGTAGGACGGTCGATGGGTATGCGGCCGAGTTTTCCAGGCTTAGTCGGTTTGCTCCCACCTTAGTGGCGACCGAGTTCGATAGAGCCCAGCGGTTTTAGCAAGGACTCCACCTAGAGATTTTACTGGCGGTGGAGCAGTTTGAGCATCAGACTTTTGATACGGTATTGAGGGCTGCTAGGAGGCATGAGTATACCTCCCAGAGGATTGTGGACAGGACAGGAGGTCGAAAGCGATCCCACGGCCAAATGAACCAGTCGTCAGCCCCAGCCCCAGCAGCTAGGGCTTTGACCATTGGAGCTTCGAGAAGGACAACTTCAGTTACGTCGATCCAATATTCCATCCCGACGTATCTTCAGCAGCAGAAGCAAAAATAGTCTTTCCCCATAGGCTGCTCTTATTGTTGGAAGCCTGGACATGTTGTTTCAGAATGTCTCAAGGTTCGAGGATTGTGTTTGCTTTGTGGAGCGCCAGACCACAAGATAGGGTCATGCCCTTTCAGAACTGACTCATCACCAGCCATGACCAGTTCATCAGTTAGGAGACCAGCCCCAGTACCAGTCCAGCAGCAATTTCCATCCCCGAGGCCGTTGTCGATACAGACCCAGGCTTTTCAGCAGCAAAGGCCTTAGTAGTATGCCCAGGCGCAAGTTCAGAATAGGTAGAGTAGATTCCAGTAGAGAGGGCCGACACCCAGAGGACATGGTCAAGTATTGCCTTTAACCATGAAAGAAGAAGGGGTGGCGCCTGGTGAGGTAGTGGCAGGTACTATTCTCGTCAACACCTTTCCGACTTCAGTATTATTTGACTCTGGTGCATCGCATTTATTTATTTCTGCACAATTCGCGACACGGATAGGACTGGAGCCCGAGTCATTATCAGTAAGGTTCAATATACTTACTGGTAACGGTCTTGTGGGAGTAGATAGAGTGTTTTTCTCGTATCGGATCATGGTTAGTGGTAGAGAGTTTCCCGCTAGGCTGATAGAATTCCCGATGGCCGATTATGATGTGGTCTTAGAGATGGATTGGCTGAGGGACCAGTATGCTAGGATAGACTGCCATATTGGCAGAGTTGTTTTTAGCATTCCAGGCGAGCCGGAGTTTTCCTTTTCTCGAGGCAAAGTTGAACCTTCTCCTCCAATATTGCGGATGGCCGTAGCAGCAGTGCAGCTACCCTGGAAAGTCGAGGAATTTCCAGATATTTTCCCGGAAGAGCTTCCAGAAATACCGCCAGAACGAGAGATCGAGTTTACTATCGACTTGATTCCCGGGACAGCACCAATGTCAGAGAGAGTCTACAGGATGGTGCCGTCAGAATTGGAGATATTGTACAAGATGATTGAAGAACTCAGAACCAAGGGATTCATTCGTGCTAGTGGATCGCCTTGGGGAGCCCCGATGCTTCTTGTAAAAAAAAAGGATGGTACGTCCAGATTATGTGTTGACTATCGTACCTTGAACTCAGTGACAATCAAGAACAGATATCCTCTCCCAAGGATAGATGACTTGTTTGATCAACTCAGAGGAGCGGCAGTATTCTTGAAGATTGATTTGCGGTCAAGATACCAACAGATCAGAGTCAGAGAGCAGGACATCCCGAAGACAGCTTTCAGATTTAGATATGGGCATTGGGAGTTCCTTGTTATGCCCTTTGGAGCGACCAATGTGCTGGCTGTATTCATGGACCTCATGAATCGTATCTTCATGCCTTATTTGGATCAGTTCGTGATCGTATTCATAGACGATGTCCTGGTCTACAGCAAGAGTGAAGCGGAGCATGAGCAGCATCTCAGAGTTCTCCTCCAGATTCTTCGAGAGCACCAGTTGTATGCCAAGTTCAGTAAATGCGAGTTCTGGCTCGATCGTATTTCATACTTGGGTCATATCATCACCAGAGGGGGAGTAGAAGTGGATCCCCAGAAGATCGTGGCTATCGAAACATGGCCAGTGCCCAGCACAGTTACAGAAGTTCGCAGTTTTCTTGGATTGGCCGGCTACTACCGGAGATTTGTTTCGGACTTTGCTCGAATTTCAGCGCCATTGACACAGTTGACCCGCAAGGAGGTACAGTTTGCTTGGACGTCAGAATATCATGATTCTTTTGAGAAGCTAAAGTGAGACTTGATAACGGCACCCATTCTCACACTTCCAGATGGGACCGGAGGATTTTTAGTGTACTGTGATGCTTCAGGCAGAGGTTTAGGATGTGTTTTGATACAGCATGGGAAGGTAATAGCTTATGCGTCACGACAACTTTGTGATCATGAGACAAATTACCCGACCTACGACTTGGAACTGGCAGCAGTAGTGTTTACACTCAAGCTTTGGAGACACTACTTGTATGGAGATATGGTAGAGATTTTCACCGACCACAAGAGCCTGAAGTATATGTTCACTCAGAAGGATCTTAACATGCGTCAGAGAAGATGGCTAGAGCTGCTTGTGGATTATGATGTCAACCTACAGTATCATCCTGGGAAGGCCAACGTTGTTGTAGATGCATTGAGCAGGAGAGCTGGAGTTTATTTTCTGACAGCACAACCGAAGTTATTAGCAGATCTTCAGAAGATGGGTATAGAAGTTGTCCTTCCTACCAATGTGGCATTGATGGCCAGCATGCAAGTTTAGTCCAGTATCGTTGAGAGGATCAAGATAGCTCAGTCTTCCGATTCTAAGCTTCAGTGGCTTAGAGCAGAATGTGAAGCAGGACGACGACCAGAATTATGCATTCATGAAGACGGTACACTTCGACATGGTAAGTGTCTTTGTGTACCTAGTGGAGATATCAGACAGGAGGTCATGGCGGAAGCTCACAGTTCTCAGTATTCGATTCATCCCGGTAGCACGAAGATGTACCGTGATATCCGTCAGCACTTTTGGAGGAATGGAATGAAGAGGGAGATAGCTCGGTTGTAACCTTCATTTTCGAACTTTCAAAATTTCTATTTTTGCTTGAGATTAAATTTTGTATTTAATTTCTACGAAGAAAAATCACAACTATTTTCGATTTACTAAAAGGTTTGTTAATTTTAATTTTTAAACTAGTTTTAGAAATAATAATATTGAGTATTTTTTAGTGGTATTAACTACTTTTATTGTAATACCTGTAGTTCGTATTACGTATCTTAGAATATGTACGTATTTTATCTTGTATCGCATATTTCTTGGCTTGGCTCGGTTTATTTTGGGTTGGTTCGGCTAGGCTTGGGTTGCCTTGGTTCATCATGAACCAAGGGGAGAACCCCTACCTACCACCACCATCATCATTTATTAACCCATTCCCTCATTCTCTCTCTTCATTACTCTTCTTCTTCTCCACATTTACTTCTACACCTACCACGAAGAGAGAAAGAGCTTAGGCAAGTACAAACTTGCTTCATGATGGATCTCAAGTTTTATTGTTTCATTCTCTTCCTTACTTGATTCTAAGATACTTTAGAACTTGGCATTTTCTATTTTGATGGATATTTTCTTGTAGATCTAAGTTTATATTATTTTTGATTTTTTTGGGTTTTGATCTACTAAACTTTATTATTTTTATGTTTTGATTGTTCTATGTTGTAGAGAATTCGATTTTATCCAAAATAGACCTTTAAAAAGTTAGATTTTGACTTGTTTTGAGGAAGTTATGGCCAAAAGTATTTTTGGCCATTTTTATGTTCATCTGTGCTGATTTTGGCAGGGACGATGAATAGTGCCGAGCCGCATAAGAGTGCTGCATAGTACCGAACCGCATAAGAGTGCTGCATAGTGCCGCATAGTACCGAGCTGCATAAGAGTGCTGCATAGTACCGAGCCGTATAAGGGTGCTGCATAGTGCCGCATAGTGCCGATCCGCATAAGGGTGTTGTATAGTACCGAGCCGCATAAGGGTGCTGCATAGTGCCGCATAGTGCCGAGTCGCATAAGGGTGCTGCATAGTACTGAGTCGCATAAGGGTGCTGCATAGTGCCGTATAGTGCCGAGCCGCATAAGAGTGCTGCATAGTACCGAGCCGCATAAGGGTGCTGTGCCGCATAGTGCCGAGCCGCATAAGAGTGCTGCATAGTGCCGCATAGTGCCGAGCCGCATAAGGGTGCTGCATAGTGCTACATAGTGTCCAGCCGCATATAAAAGTGCCGCATAGTGCTGAATAGTGCCGTATAGTGCTGAATAGTGCCGCAGAATGTCGCATAGGGCCTATTTTGACTGTTTTTGGCCGTTTTAAGTCCTGTTTGGCTGAATTGTGGCCAGAATTTCTTCCAACTCCTAACATGAAAGTTGTAGATCTTTTCTTTGGTTTCAAGAATATGTTATTAGTTATTTTATGCAATTTTTTTCATTCATGATAATGTAAGAATAGAACACGATAGTGGCCCGCTGTGGCGCACTCTTGGCAAGTAAAATGACATGATATATCTCGACATGCTGTTACGACATCTAGCCTAACATGACAAGTAGGAATGACCTGGACACCGTGGGCGATTGTGTTTGTACAAATAAACCAGTACTGTCTTGCATCATGTCTAGGATAGGGATCCCTGAGTACCACGGTCAGGGATACCTACAACAATTGACTAAGGCTAATAAACTAGAATAATTCAGTTGACATGAAGAGGTTCCCAGCTACAGGTAATCCCGTTATCTAGGCGCATTAGGTAGACTTGTAGCCTACCGACGAGTAGGGCACATTTCCAGCACACAGTCACGTGTTGTATTCTTCACAAACGGACATTCGACCTGGATAACCGGATGGTCTGCAGGGCTTGTGGCTGTTGGAATAATCTCATTGCATCTTGCTAGTAACTAGGCCTGTGATAACCCTAGTTAGTTAAAAGTATCAAGCCGTACTCTTGATTGGCCGTGATTGATTGGATGTAGTTTATTCCAGCTTAGTCTTATCATGATCCTGTACAAGATTATGACATGACATGATTATTGATGCTTGCCTTAACAATAATGATCGGGGGTCCAGTTCTGTTCAGGCGAAGGGTTACAACCCCGGTCCTTGTTTGGTTTAAGGGTTGTAACTTGGCTCCCGGAGCAGTTCTGTGTCCTCTCTTCGTTTATTGTCTTATTGCAATTCCATGCCATGTTCGTCATGTTTTACCTTACCTTAATACCATGATTAATTATGCTGGCCTTAGCAATAAAGATCAGGGGTCCAGTTCTGTTCAGGCGAAGGGTTACAACCCCGGTCCTTGTTTGGTTTAAGGGTTATAACCTGGCTCCCGGAGCAGTTCTGTGTCCTCTCTTCGTTTATTGTTTCTACTGTACCAATAGTATTTGAGACGGGTTTCTATTCAGGTGAAAGACTGCAACCCCGGTCCTTGTTTGGTTTAAGGATTGTGACCTGGCTACTTGAATAGTTTTCTCGTACTCAGTTTACTGTTGTTATCTCTATTATTATCAGTTCTTTATTTATTATCTTTAATATTCTATTGTGATATGCTGGTTTTAGTTCCTAAGTGAAGCTTCCTTTGTGGCACTTGCTCTTTTTGGGGTCTGACCCAGCTGGTTTTGTGTAGCCAAATATCGGAGCAGCACCAGAGGATCCACCTGTCTTCCAGCCAGATGGTGACCACCAGGCGTAACCCTGACAACGAGTGGGTTTCTTTTTGTCCTCCCACTTTATTGTAAAATTATTCTTTTGAGGCGTTTAGCCGGCATGCACGTGTTAGCTCGTATTGCACCTTTATTTACTGTCCGCCTACGGGCTGTAACATGATTGACAAATCCTAGGATTGATCATGTATTGACTAAAACTCTTGCTAGTCTTGACATTTTGTACGACTAGCTTCATGATCATCCGAATATGTAATATATGGGATGCCTTACTATTGTATATTTGGTGCTCTGATATCTTGTAACTGTTACTACTTGCTTGTGATTGAGACAATAGGCTTGTTCATGACCATAGGAGACTGTTGGCTTGTAGTTAAACCCTCATGTATCTAGACAGTCGTGACCGTATAGTGAAGTGGGTTACACTTCAATATGCGTAGCTGGCTATGTACGCCCCCGCTCTCCAGCATTCTGGTTCTGGGGGGTTACATGGTTTTAGTGGTGGCCCATGCAGGTCTTATAAATCAAGATATGTGAGGGTTTACCGAATAGATGTCTCAATCAGTACTCGTCCTTGATCTCTGCTCGTATCTTACAATCCCTGAGAATCTTGACCTGATCACATACTTGCATCTTTGATCTGTCCTGGTCCTTCTTTATTGTTCCCTATGTTGTTTTCTTCAGCGGCATTGTTCCTGGACCTACCGATCAGCAAGGCGGAGCACCTCCTGCGGACCAGCAGCAACCTGGAGATCAAGCCCAACATTCAGGAGTAGCCTCCAGAGTCATGCCTACCGAAGGGGAACCACCAGTTCAGCCCGTCCAGCCTACGGAGCGTGATAATGGCACTTTGGTGGGTCTCATCAGGTCCCTATTAGCTTTCCAGGATCGTCGAGGAGATGCCTTGCACCAGGCGGTGGCAGACGCTTTGACCAGAGGAGGCCATCAGGGTAATAGCGCGGCCAACAGCTTCAAGCGCTTGAACCCTCCCTTTTTCGACGGCAGTGAAGATGCGATCGCTGCAGATGCTTGGCTTCAGGACACAGAGGTGATTCTAGAAGCAGCCAGGACTCCAGAGAACGAGAAGGTGGCCGTAGTGCGCCTGCAGTTATTGGATCTCGCCCGCAGCTGGTGGGCAGCGCAGGCCGATGGATTAGTGGCCCCTATTGCCTGGACAGTATTCAGGGAGAGATTCCATACCAAGTACTTCGACGCAGTAGCTCGGTATGATCTGCAGATGAGGTTCACCAATCTGAAGCAGATGGACAGGACGGTTTGCTCCCACCTTGGTGGAAACCGAGTTCGATAGAGCCCAGCGGTTCCAGCAAGGGCTCCACCTAGAGATTTTATTGGCGGTGGAGCAGTTTGAGCATCAGACTTTTGATGCAGTATTGAGAGCAGCCCGAAGGTATGAGTATACCTCCCAGAGGATCATGGATTGGACCGGAGGTCGGAAGCGATCTCACGGCCAGATGAATCAGTCATCAGCACCAGCCCCGGCAGCCAGGGCTTTGACCATTGGAGCTCCGAGGCGGGCGGCCTCAGTGACGTCGGTTCAGCATTCCACCCCGACGCACGCTCAGCAGCAGAAGCAGAAGCAGTCTTCTGCAGTGGGATGTTCACACTGCGGGAAGCCATGGCATGTAGTGTCAGAGTGTCGCAGAGCACAGGGTTTGTGCTTGGTTTGTGGTGCCCCGGACCACATGGTTGGGAACTGCCCGAACAGGGAGAGTTCATCGGCCTTCTCTAGTCCTTCAGTTAGAGGACCAGCACCAAGCCAGCAGCAGCAGCAGCTGCAGTACCCGTTCCCGAGGCCATTGCCGACGCAGGCCCAGGCATTCCAGCAGCAGAGACCGCTGCAGTATGCCCAAGCCCAAGCCCTGATCCAGAGCAGGCAGAGGAATTTTCAGCAGAGGGGACCCGCACCCAGAGGACATGGTCAAGTGCTGGCTTTGACCATGGAAGAAGAAGGAATAGCACCAGATGAGGTAGTGGCAGGTACTATTCTCGTCAACACCTTTTCAGCTTCAGTATTATTTGACTCTGGTGCATCACATTCATTTATGTCTGCACGATTCGCGACACGGGTAGGAATGCAGCCCGAGTCAATATCAGTAAGGCTCAATATACTTACTGGTAACGGACTTGTGGGAGTAGATAGAGTATTTTTCTCGTGTCGGATCGTAGTTAGCGGTAGAGAATTCTCCGCTAGATTGATAGAGTTCCCGATGGCCGATTATGATGTGATCTTAGGGATGGATTGGTTAAGGGACCAGTATGCTTGGATAGACTGCCACATTGGCAGGGTTATTTTTAGCATTCCAGGCGAGCCGGAGTTTTCCTTCTCCCGAGGCGAAGTTGAACTTTCTCCTCCAGTGTTGCGGATGGCAGTAGCAGCAGTGCAGTTGCCTCGAATAGTCGAAGAGTTTCCAGATATTTTCCTAGAAGAGCTTCGAGGGATGCCGTCAGAGTGAGAGATCGAATTTACCATCGACTTGATTTCCGGAACAGCCCCAGTGTCAGAGAGAGTCTACAGGATGGAGCCATCAGAGCTAGAGATATTGTACAAGATGATTGAAAAACTCAGAACCAAAGGATTCATTCATGCTAGTGGATCGCCTTGGGGAGCCCCGATGCTTCTTGTGAAAAAGAAGGATGGTACGTCCAGATTATGTGTAGATTATCGTACCTTGAACTCAGTGACAATCAAGAACAGATACCCTCTCCCGAGGATAGATGACTTGTTTGATCAACTCAGAGGGGCGTCAGTATTTTCGAAGATCGACTTGCGATCAGGATACCATCAGATCAGAGTCAGAGAGCAGGACATCCCGAAGACAGCGTTCAGATCGAGATATGGGCATTGGGAGTTCCTTGTGATGCCATTTGGAGCAACCAATGTGCCGGCAGTATTCATGGACCTCATGAATCGTATCTTTATGCCTTATTTGGATCAGTTCGTGATTGTATTCCTAGACGACATCCTGGTCTACAGTAAGAGTGAGGCGGAGCATGAGCAGCATCTTCGAGTTGTCCTCCAGATTCTCAGAGAGTACCAGCTGTATACCAAGTTCAGTAAATGTGAGTTCTGGCTCGATCGCATTTTGTACTTGGGTCATATCATCACCAGAGGAGGAGTAGAAGTTGATTTCCAGAAGATCGTGGCCATTGAAACGTGGCCGGTACCTAGCACAGTGGCAGAAGTCCGTAGTTTTCTTGGATTGGCCGGTTACTACCGGCGATTTATTTCAGACTTTGGTCAAATTTTAGCGCCATTGACCCAGTTGACCCGCAAGGATATGCAGTTTGTTTGGACAGCAGAGTGCCAGGATTCTTTTGAGAGGTTGAAGCGAGGCTTGATGACGGCTCCTATTCTCACACTTTCAGATGGAACCGGAGGGTTCTCGGTGTATTGTGATACTTCGGACAGAGGTTTAGGATGTGTTCTGATGCAGCATGGAAAGGTAATAGCTTATGCGTCACGACAACTTCGTGATCATGAAAGGAATTACCCAACCCATGACTTGGAGCTGGCAGCGGTAGTGTTTGCACTTAAGCTTTGGAGGCACTACTTGTATGGAGATAGAGTAGAGATTTTCACCGACCATAAGAGTCTAAAGTATGTGTTCACCCAGAAGGATCTCAATATGCGTCAGAGGAGATGGCTAGAGCTGCTTGTGGATTATGACATCAACCTGCAGTATCATCCTGGGAAGGCCAACGTTGTTACAGATGCATTGAGCAGGAGAGCCGGAGTTTATTTCCTAACAGCACAATCAGAGCTGTTAGCCGATCTTCAGAAGATGGGAATAGAAGTTGTCCTCCCTTCCAGTGTGACATTGATGGCCAGCATGCAAGTTCAGTCCACTATAGTCGAGAGGATCCGGATGGCGCAGTCAGCAGATTCCAAGCTTCAGCGACTCAGAGCAGAGTGTGAGGCAGGACGGAGACCAGAGTTATGTATCCATGAAGACGGTACACTTCGACATGGTATGCGTCTTTGTGTACCCAGTGGAGATATCCGACAGGAGATCATGGCAGAGGCCCATAGTTCGCAGTATTCTATTCATCCCGGTGGCACGAAGATGTACCGTGATATCCGCCAGCACTTTTAGTAGAATGGCATGAAGAGGGAGATAGCCCGGTTTGTCTCTTGTTGTCTAGTCTGCCAACAAATTAAGGCTGAACATCAGAGACCAGCTGGACTACTTCAACCATTGCCGATTCCTGAGTGGAAATGGGAGCATATAACCATAGATTTTGTGACTGGATTGCCTAGATCCCCGGCTGGCAGAGACGCTATTTGGGTTGTCATAGACAGGCTCACGAAGGTGGCTCACTTTCTCCCATTCAGAGTTGGTCAGTCGACGGCTCAGCTAGCGAAGATGTATCTCCGACAGATTGTCAGATTGTACGGTCTACCAGTCAGTATCACCTCGGACAGAGATTCAAGATTTACGTCGCACTTTTGGCGTAGCCTGTAAGAGAGTTTGGGGACTCGCCTCCAGTTCAGCTCAGCATATCACCCACAGACAGATGGACAATCAGAACGCACGATCCAGACTCTCGAAGATATGTTGAGATCTTGTACGCTCGACTTCGGTGGTTCGTGGGAAGATCACCTGCACCTGGTGGAGTTCTCGTACAACAACAGTTTCCAGGCCAGCATCCAGATGGCACCGTTCGAGGCACTGTATGGTAGGAAGTGCAGATCCCCGCTAGCATGGAATGATGTTGGAGAGAGGCAGATGCTCGGTCCGAAAATGATTGCTCAGACCGTTGAGGTGGTCAGGAGAGTCAGAGATCATCTTCGAGTTGCCCAAGATCGCCAGCGTCATTGGGCCGATTCTCATCGGCGCCCCCTTGAGTTTTCTGTCGGCGACCATGTATTCCTGAGGATTTTGCCTAACCGTGGCGTCATTCGTTTCGGCGTACGAGGAAAGCTTAGTCCTAGGTATATAGGGCCATTTGACATTCTGGAGCGAGTAGGAGATATATCCTATCGTCTCGCTCTTCCACCATCGCTACGTGAGGTGCATGACGTATTTCATGTATCCCAACTGCGACGGTATATCCCGGACCCGAGCCACATCCTGGATCATTCGGAATTGGTTGTTGGTACCAACCTTTCATATGAGGAGAGGCCCGTATCTATATTGGACCGAAGAGAGAAGACACTCAAGAACAAGACTATCAAGTTAGTCCGAGTTGTTTGGGGTCATCACTCTTTGGGTGAGTCAACGTGGGAGCATGAGGATGATATCCGATCGCGATATCCCGACCTGTTTGACTCGTGAGGTATAATATCTTTCTTATGCCTCATACCTTCGATTTTGTGCTTGCGTGAATAATTTCTTGATTGCTTGATTAGTATAGCTTGCCTGTGATTAGTATAGCTTGTCCTTGCAATTCTAAACCTCTCGATTAAATTCCGAGGACGAAATTCTTTTAAGGTGGGTAGAGTTGTAATGCCTGTAGTTCCTATTACGTATCTTAGAATACATGTACGTATTTTATCTTGTATCGCATATCTCTTGGCTTGGCTCGGTTTATTTTGGATTGGTTCGGCTAGGCTTGGGTTGCCTTGGTTCATCAAGAACCAAGGGGAGAACCCCTACCTACCACCACCATCATCCTTTATTAACCCATTCCCTCATTCTCTCTCTTCATTACTCTTCTTCTTCTCCATATTTACTTCTACACCTACCAGGAAGAGAGAGAGAGCTTAGGTAAGTACAAACTTGCTTCATGATGGATCTCAAGTTTTATTGTTCCATTCTCTTCCTTACTTGATTCTAAGATACTTTAGAACTTGGCATTTTCTATTTTGATGGATATTTTCTTGTAGATCTAAGTTTATATTATTTTCGATTTTTTTGGGTTTTGATCTATTAAACTTTATTATTTTAATGTTTTGATTGTTCCATGTTGTAGAGAATTCGATTTTACCCAAAATAGATCTTTAAAAAGTTAGATTTCGACTTATTTTGAGAAAGTTATGGCCAAAAGCATTTTTGGCCATTTCTATGTTCATCTGTGCTGATTTTGGCAGGGACGATAAATAGTGCTGAGCCGCATAAGAGTGCTGTATAGTACCGAGCCGCATAAGGGTGCTGCATAGTGCCGTATAGTGCCGAGCCGCATAAGAGTGCTGCATAGTACCGAGCCGCATAAGGGTGCTGCATAGTGCCGCATAGTGCCGAGCCGCATAAGAGTGCTGCATAGTACCGAGCCGCATAAGGGTGCTGCATAGTGTCGCATAGTGCCGAGCCGCATAAGAGTGATGTATAGTACCGAGCCGCATAAGGGTGCTGCATAGTGCCGCATAGTGCCGAGCCGCATAAGGGTGCTGCATAGTACTGAGCCGCATAAGGGTGCTGCATAGTGCCGAGCCGCATAAGAGTGCTGCATAGTACCGCATAGTGCCGAGCCGCATAAGAGTGCTACATAGTACCGCATAGTGCCAAGCCGCATAAGGGTGCTGCATAGACCGCATAGTGTCCAGCCACATATGGAAGTGCCGCATAGTGCTGAATAGTGCCGCATAGTGCTAAATAGTGCCGCAGAATGCCACATAGGGCCTATTTTGGTTGTTTTTGGCCATTTTAAGTCCTGTTTGGCTGAATTGTGGCCAGAATTTTTTCCAACTCTCAACATAAAAGTTGTAGATCTTTTCCTTGGCTTCAAGAATATGTTATTAGTTATTTTATGCAATTTTTCTCATTCATGATAATGTAAGAATAGAACACGATAGTGGCCCGCTGTAACGCACTCTTGGCAAGTAAACTGACATGATATATCTCGACATGTTGTTACGACATCTAGTCTGACATGACAAGTAGGAACGACTTGGACACCGTGGGCGATTGTATTTGTACAAATAAACCAGTACTGTCTTGTATCATGTCTAGGATAGGGATCTCTGAGTACCACGGTCAGGGATACGTACAACAATTGACTAAGGCTAATAAACTAGAATAATTCAGTAGACATGAAGAGGTTCCCAGCTACAGGCAATCCCGTTATCTAGGCGCATTAGGTGGACTTGTAGCCTACCGACAAGTAGGGCACATTTCTAGCACACAGTCACGTGTTGTATTCTTCACAAACGGACATTCGACCTGGATAACCGGATGGTCTGCAGGGCTTGTGGCTGTTGGGATAATCTCATTGCATCTTGCTAGTAACTAGGCCTGTGATAACCCTAGTTAGTTAAAAGTATCAAGCCGTACTCTTGATTGGCCGTGATTGATTGGATGTAGTTTATTCCAGCTTAGTCTTATCCTAATCCTGTGCAAGATTGTGACATGACATAATTATTGATGCTTGCCTTAACAATAACGATCGGGGGCCCAGTTCTGTTCAGGCGAAGGGTTACAATCCCGGTCCTTGTTTGGTTTAAGGGTTGTAACCTGGCTCCCGGAGCAGTTCTGTGTCCTCTCTTCGTTTATTGTCTTATTACAATCCCATGCCATGTTCGTCATATTTTACCTTACCTTAATACCATGATTAATTATGCTGGCCTTAGCAATAAAGATCAGGGGTCCAGTTCTGTTCAGGCGAAGGGTTACAATCCCGGTCCTTGTTTGGTTTAAGGGTTGTAACCTGGCTCCCGAAGCAGTTCTATGTCCTCTCTTCGTTTATTGTTTCCACTGTACCAAAAGTATTTGAGACGGGTTTCTATTCAGGTGAAGGGCTGCAACCCCGGTCCTTGTTTGGTTTGAGGGTTGTGACCTGGCTACTTGAATAGTTTTCTTGTACTCAGTTTACTGTTGTTATCTCTATTATTATCAGTTCTTTATTTATTATCTTTAATATTCTATTGTGATATGCTGATTTTAGTTCCTAAGTGAAGCCTCCTTTGTGGCACTTGCTCTTTCTGGGGTCTGATCCAGCTGATTTTGTGTGGCCAGATATCGGAGCAGCACCAGAGGATCCACCTGTCTTCCAGCCAGATGGTGACCACCAGGCGTAACCCTGGCAACGAGTGAGTTTCTTTTTGTCCTCCCACTTTATTGTAAAATTATTCTTTTGAGGCGTTTAGCCGGCGAGCACGTGTTAGCTCGTATTGCACCTTTATTTACTATCCGTCTACGGGCTGTAACATGATTGACAAATCCTAGGGTTGATCATGTATTGACTAAAACTCTTGCTATTCTTAACATTTTGTACGACTTGCTTCATGATCATCCGAATATGTAATGTATGGGACGCCTTACTATTGTATATTTGGTGCTCTGACATCTTGTAACTGTTACTACTTGCTTGTGATTGAGACAATAGGCTTGTTCATGACCATAGGAGACCTTTGGCTTGTAGTTAAACCCTCATGTATCTAGACAGCCGTGACCGTATAGTGAAGTGGGTTGCACTTCAATATGCGTAGCTGGCTATGTACGCCCCCGCTCTCCAGTATTCTGGTTCTGGGACGTTACATTTATTAATAAATTATACTTGTTATTCAATATCTATTTTAGATTTGATAAATCTATTGCTACATTATTTTAGCAAAGATTGTATCTATAGAAATCTATTTTTATAGATTATTGAATATTATTTTAAAATAATTATTTTAATTTAAGATCGGATTTTTCTATATCAATTTAAATCTATTAGAGGATAAGCATTGAATATTATTTTGGATCATTATTGATTTGGTTATGTTTGATATATTAATTTAAGTTATGAGAGATTCGATCAATATTGGATTCATAATCCTTTCCTATCGAGGAAACCTCCTCACCCTATATAAATAGAGGCTTCCTTTTGTTTTCTCTTTACAAAATTCTATCAACACCTCAAACATATCATCGTGTTGTGCACCGTGTCCATTACCACTCCTTCCACTATTCTTTTTACAATTACATTTCTCTTTCGACACCCCGGATACTAACCAAATCCCCAAATACTCTAACCCTAACCCTAACCCTAAATCCTAATCCTGGCCGAACCCTCACTGCCCCGACACCGACCTGCCACTACCATATCATTTCCCTGACCTCCGGCTGTGCCCGACCATCCCCACAAGCACCTCCACCATGTCACCGTCACTGTCCCTACAAACATCGATCACCCTCTCATAGCCCCAAAATCGAACCCTGTCCCTCCGTCTCATTGTCACATCCCCGCCATCACCCCAAACCAAAGTCTGAGCCATCCCAACACTAATCGGCAGCAGCACCCCCACAGACCAGACCACTTCATGGCCGGTCAACACACCACCATCACCAGTGCCTCACTATCACCACCCCCACTGATTGCCAAAGTCTGTCGCTTCCTCCCAGAGCCATCTCCGACCTCTCCAGCCCAAACTACCACAAATCCCTGGCCGCACGACCCATCCACCGCTGTTGGCCTCCAGCATACGGCCGCCACTGGAACCCATCTCCGTCTGATCTCTATACCGTGCCCTACCGTGAACTCACGCTTCCCAGCACCCGGCACCGTCGATCGGCGACGAGCCATCCCTAAGCCGCGTGCCCCTCCATGCGTGCATCTGATCCCCGGCCTGAAATCCCTCGCCTTGTCGCTCCGTGTTTGTGCCCTCCGGTGGAACCCCGCCGCTCTCTTTCTCTCTCGCTCTCCCTCGGAGCCGAGTGCAGCGACGCAGCGTTTGAGGAGACCTCCACCCTAATCTCCCGCTATTCCTCTCTATTTCTCTCTTGTTCTCCACTTTGACTTCCTTTCTTCTCTCATTTGTCTCCCCCTTTAAAATTTCTTTCAACTCTCTTTCTCATCTCTTATTCTTTTCTCCCTATTTCGTAATGGAGAAAGGACTCCATCCGAGTCTCTCTCCTCTCATGTGTTCTAGTTTTGTCTTGTTTTGTGTTTTATGTTATTTTATATTTTTTAATAGTTTATAATTATAATTATTTTGGTATTAACAATATGAAGTATGGTTTATAATTAATATTTATTCTTATGATTAATTATACAACCATATGAAGTATATATATGTATATATATATATATATATATTTTTTTATGTATATATATATATATATATATATATATATATATATATGTTGTTAAAATAATTATTTTGGTATTTTTAATTGCTAGTATTAGCAACTGTACTGTTATTTTACTATAATTATTATTATGTAAAATAATTTTATAATATTTTTCCAAAATTTTATTGTAATAAAATATCGTAATAGGTTTGGCCTATATTTATTTTCAAAGTAGGTTTCGGAACCCTAAAAGAATATTCTTACTAATTTTTATGGTATTTTAAATATATGACCCTTGACTTACAAATATTATTTTCGTATTTTCTAAATTATAGTTTGACCAAAAAACATGATTTTCAAGTATCTATCTACAAATTATTTTGATATAGTTTTTAAATATAATATTTTCTTGCTAGTCATGATCATGACTATCCAATTATTCTATAATTCCTTGTGATCGAATTCGAACTTCCCTATATCGTCCCTAGCCAATTTGACTATCCCGAACCCAATGACACGGTCTATTCCTTCGTTTGAGGCCGTCTTCCATACTTGACATCTACAACTTTTTTTTTGTGCCGATATGATCAGATCGTGCCAGTCAGCTCCAAATCAAACTGAGACAAGTACAGTATTGCAATTATGTTTTAGTTCATTATAATGTTTACTCTATAGATTTCATGTTTGATATCCCGTTGAGTCATTGCTTGATATTCTATTGAGACACGATTGTGACACTGTAGTATTGTATCCTTCTCAGTGTATCATTGACCGTTATTGATTGTTAGAGAGTCGGGAGGAAAATACTCGATAAATACGTGAACAAACCCAATTACCGTTACAGAATGATAGCTAAGTCATACACACCCACGTATGAGTTAGCCGCACCAATTACTGAATGATAGCCATCGTATGATGTACCGTATTAGCCCAGTCGTTCACGTATTAAAAGGTATTTTACACACACATAGTGGTTCCTATTTTTTCTTCATCTAGTCCATTATCTTGTTAGTTTACATCTTGCCAGTTTATATCTTATTAGATCCCATCTTGTTAGTTTATATTTTGCTAGTTCATATTTTGATCGTTCATACGTGGCTAGTACTAGTTCTTTATATACTCTTGTCATCATTGTTTCTCGCTTGTTCTAACTTATTTTGGACTAACAACATTAATTGCAATATGGTTGTACTCTGCTCCTTTCCTGACTGGATCGTTGTTATAGGTAATGATGACGTGTTTACTTCTGCGCTATGGACCATACGAGGGGGGAGATAGAGACTCAAAGGCCAAACCATAGAAGACTAGTTTGATGTGTGGTAGTTTTCTATAATTGTAAAAGCTTATATTCTTCTTCAAGTGTAAAACTTCTAAATTTTGTAAAGTTGATTTAGTTGTTGTGAATGAGCAGTTAGTATTTATGAGCACTTTGTTTATTGCGGGCAAGACAGCGTACTACCATCGACACTGCGGCGTAGGCCGGGCTTGGACACGTTTCATATCCGAAAAGCGGGTGCGGGTCGTGACATCGGTTTGTCTCTCGGTGTTTGGTTTGCCAACAAGTCAAGACTGAACATCAGAGGCCAGCTGGACTTCTTCAGCCCTTGTCGATTCCAGAATGGAAGTGGGAGCATATAACCATGGATTTCATGACTGGATTACCTCGATCCCCGACTAGTAGAGATGCTATTTGGGTTATAGTTGACAGGCTCACGAAGGTGGCTCACTTTCTCCCATTTAGAGTTGGTCAGTCAACGGCTCAGCTATCAGAGATGTACCTCAGGCAGATAGTCAGACTTCACGGAGTACCAGTCAGTATCACCTCGGACAGAGATTCGAGATTTACGTCGCACTTTTGGCGTAGTCTGTAAGAGAGTTTGGGAACTCACCTCCAGTTCAGCTCAGGTTATCACCCGCAGACAGATGGTCAGTCGGAATGCACGATCCAGACTCTTGAGGATATATTGAGATCTTGTACACTCGACTTCGGTGGTTCGTGGGAAGATCACCTGCACCTGGTGGAGTTTTCGTACAACAACAGTTTTCAAGCTAGTATCCAGATGGCACCGTTCGAGGTACTATATGAAAGAAAGTGCAGATCCACACTAGCATGGGACGATGTTGGAGAGAGGCAGATGCTTGGTCCAGAGATGATCACGCAGACAATCGAGGTGGTCAGGAGAGTCAGAGATCATCTTCGCGTTGCACAAGATCGTCAGCGCCATTGGGCCGATTCTCATCGGCGTCCCCTTGAATTTTCTGTCGGCGACCATGTATTCCTGAGGATCTCGCCTAACCATGGCGTCATTCGTTTCGGCATACGGGAAAATCTTAGTCCTAGGTATATAGGGTCGTTCGATATTCTGGAGCGAGTAGGAGATGTGTCTTATCGTCTCGCTCTTCCGCCGTCTCTGAATGAGGTGCATGATATGTTCCATATATCCCAACTACGATGGTATATTCCGGACCCGAGTCATATCCTGGATCATTCAGAATTGGTTGTTGGTACCAATCTTTCGTATGAGGAGAGGCCCGTATCTATATTGGACCAAAGAGAGAAGATACTCAAGAACAAGACTATCTAGTCTGAATTGCTTGGGGTCATCACTCCTTGGGTGAGTCAACGTGGGAGCGTGAGGATGATATTCGATCGCGATAACCCGACCTGTTTGACTCGTGAGGTATAATATCTTTCTTATGCCTTATGTCTTCGATTTCTTGCTTGCATGAATAATTGCTTGATTGCTTGACTAGTATAGCTTGCCTGTGATTAGTATAGCTTGTCCTTGCATCTCTAGCCTCTTGATTAAATTCCGAGGATGGAATTCTTTTAAGGTGGGCAGAGTTGTAATGCCCATGGTTCGTATTACATATTTTGATATACGTATACGTATTTTGACTCGTATTGCATGTTTCTTCGCATGATTTATTTGGCATTTTATTGCTTGATTCGGTTCGGCTTGTTTGGCTTAGTTCGGTTTGTGAACCAAAGCCCTACCTACCACCACCATCATCATTTATTAACCCAATACTCTTTCTCTCTCCTCATTCACTCTTCTTCTTCCTCACCATTACTCTCTACCTACCAGGAAGGTTTAGGCAAGTGCATCTTGCTTCAAGAAGGAATTTCATTTTTATTGTTCTACTGTCTTTCTCATGTGTTTCTAACCCACTTTAGTACTTAGCATTTTTCATTTCCATGGTTAATTTTTTGTAAATCTAGTATTGTGGTATTTTCGGTTTTTATGAGTTTTGATCTATCAAACCTGCATATTTTTGCTATTTGATGGTTCTATGTTATAGAGAATTTCTATTTTACCCAAATTTGACCTACAGGAGTTTGGATTTGGGTTCCTATTATTGTTTGGTGGAGCATGGAGGCCATGATATTTTCCATGGACATGTTCTCTGTAGAAGCCATTAATTGTACTTTTGGCCGCATACAATATTGTGTTGCTTGGCCGCATATGTATTTGATTGTATTGCCATGAGCATTTATTTGTTTGGCCGCATGAGCATTTATTTGCTTGGCCATTTATAACACCCATATTCTGAATGCGTATTTTGTCAAGCTTGCATGTATTTCAGACCTGTATTTATTTTCTCGAATTTTGGCATGTACTTGTAATTGGCTTGACTTGCAGATTTTGGTTCTCGTAATTGGGTTTTACCTGGCTTGGTTTATTTTGTAGAGGAAAATTGGTTTGGTTTGGTTTGGTTTAACATGCATTGGAGCACTTTAACCAACACTCCACCCTCAACACAACACACCCACCTCTATTAAATCCCACCTAACTTTTCTTTCTCCTCTTTATTTTTCATTAACTTCTCCATCTCCTTCTTCTTCCTTCCTCTACACAACTCACCAACACCCATAGGCAAGTGCACCTTGCCACCACATGAGAACCACATTTTATTTGTTCATTAGCTAGATTAGGCCATGGTGATCAACATTAGAACTTGACATTTTGTGATTTGGAGTCTCCATTGTTCTAGATCTAGGTTTTAACTATTTTCGGATTTACATGGTTTTGATCTATTTTGGTTGAATTTTTGTGGGTTTTGATGCTTCCATGTGGAAGAGAATTCAATTTTACTCAAGTTAGAACTTTGAAAATCTAGATTTGGCTTTGATTTGACAAAGATATAAAAATTTGAATTCTTGGTGTTCTTCTCGGCCTGGAGTAGCAGCCTGCGCTCATTAGCGCAGTGCTGGACTGCGCAGCCCCTCTCGGCCTGCGCTCTTTAGCGCAGTGCCGACCGCGCAGCTTGCCCTATGGAGAACTGCGCTCAGCCCCATGCGCCAACCATTCCTGCGCACTTCACCCTGCGCAGTTCACTCCTGCGCAGTCGGCTCATGCGCAATCCACCCCTGCGCAGTCTGCTCATGCGCAATCTACCCCTGTGCAGTTCACTCCTGCGCAGTCTGTTCATGCGCAATCTGACCCATGCGCCATCTGCCCCTGCGCCCTGTGCCCATGCGCACTTGGCACCCTGCGCAGCTGACACCTGCGCAATCCAACCCCCTGATCCCTTGCGCAATCCATTGGCTCTTGGAGTTTTGGTTTTATTTCTTTAAGCTTGGCTCTTCTATAGCCCTGTATATTAATATTTTATTAGATATTTTACGCCCATTTTATATCCTTACGCCTTTTGTCATGAACTTGATTTTACTCAATATGTTTGGAATGACTATTATATATGGCATGGTATGACAAAAGAACTAGCATAACACGACAGTGACCCGTAGTGGTGCACTCCTGACATGACCAACCTGACATGATAGTGGCCCGTCGTGGCACACTCCTGACAAGTACCCTGACATGATTTACCTTGATAACTTGATAGTGGCTCGTGGCGGCGCACTCCTGACTTGACTTGACTTGTAACTTGTAACTTGACTTGACCTGATGCTGTTGCGACAGCTAACTTGACTCGTATAATCAACTTGACACCGTGGGTGTTCCTGCTTGCTTGCTTGTGCAATCCACTTGTCTTATCTTGCATCATGTCTAGGACGTGACTCCCTGGTTCCCACAGTCAGGGATTCATACTGAATATGGAATTAGGCTAATGACTAGATCAAACTATAGTTCATGGAGAATTTCCAGTCACAGGCAATCTCGTTATCTGGACGCTCTTAATTGGAATTGTAGCTTGCCGACGAGTGGAGCACATTTCCAGCGCACTGTCATGTGTTGCCCCCTCTAAGTCACCTAAGGGTATATCGTCTCCGGGGCGATGTACCCAACTATACTCTCAACCCGCGGAAGGCTAACTGGATGGTCTGCAAGGCTTGGGACTGGGAAATTCTCACTTGCATCTTGTTAGTAATTAAGGCTTGTGATAACCCTAGTTAGTTAAGTAGTAAGCCGTAGTAATTGCTTGGCCGCTTTATGAATGGATGGAGTCTAGCCTTGTCTAAGTCTTGTCTAGCCCCTGTACCTGGAACTCTTGTACATGCTTGTTTTACTTATCTCTAACAATAAATGAGTGGAGACAGAGTGCTATTCAGACGAAGGGTTACAACCCCAGTCCTTGTCTGGTTTAAGGATTGTAACCTGGCCCCCGGAATGGTCCCACGTCACTAGTCGTTTATTGTCTTGTTGTACTCTTTATTACTTATACATTTCTTCTATTTTCTTATGTTCTGATATGCTGGCTTTTGTTCTTATTTCGTGGCCTCCTTTGTGGTACTTGCTCTTTCTGGGGTTTGACCCAGCTAGTTTTGTGTGGCCAGATTTCGGAGCAGCACCCGAGGATCTACCGAACCTCCAGCCCGATGGTGGCGACTAGAAGGAACCCGGGCTACGAGTGAGTTTTCAATTTTGTTTCGCTCACTCTATTGTAAAGTTATTCTTTTGAGGCGTTTAGCCGACGAGCACCTGTTAGCTCGATGCACTTTTACTTACTGTCTGCCTACGGGCTGTAAACATGATTAACAAATCCTAGGGTTGATCATGTATGACTTAACTCTTGCTAGTCCTAGCATTTTGTACGACTAGCTTCATGATCAGCTGATATGTAATACTTGGGACGCCTTTTATTGTATATTGGGTGGTCAAACATCTTGTGATTATATTATTTGCTTGAGATTGAGACAGTATGCTTGACCTTAAGAGACTGTTGGCTTGTAGTAAACCCTCATATCTAGACAGCCGTGACCGTATAGCGAGATGGACTTTATTTCAATATACGTAGCTGGCTATGTTCGCTCCCGCTCTCCAGTATTCTGGTTCTGGGGCGTGACACCATTAGCTTTGGCCGCATAGATTTACTTGCATGCATTTGCTGCATACATTTGTTGTATAGCCGCGTGGCAATTGTTTGCTTGGCCGCATGACCAACCACTTGCTTGGCCGCATGGCATTTGCTGTTTGCTTGGCCGCATGTCAATTGTTTGTTTGGCCGCATGCATTGCCATTTATTTAGCCGTATATGGCCAATTGCATGGCCGCATAGGCCATTAGATTATTGCATGGCCGTATAGGCTATTAGATTATTGCATGGCCGCATAGGCCATTAGATTATTGCATGGCCGCATATGGCTGACTTGCATGGCCGCATATGGCCAAGTGAATTGCACGGCCGCATAGGCCACAAGTGAATTGCATGTCCGCATAGGCCACAAGTGAATTGCATGGCCGCATAGGCCATTAATTAATTGCATGGCCGCATGGCCATTAGTTAATGGCCTATGCAATTATTTGCTTTGGCCGCATGGCCATTAGCAATATATTGTTGGCCGCATGGCCAATTGCATGGCCGTATTTCTTTGTAGGGCCGCATGAACATATATTGGCTGGCCGCATGACAATTTCATGCGGTAAGTTTTTCATGAGCCGCATGAGCCTTGATTTCTTCTGCCGCATGTCCCTGTCTCCTAAGTCGCATGATTCCTCCACAGCCCTTGCCCTGCTAATATTTAATTACTACATGTATGCTTGTGCCATATTAATAATGTGTTTCATGACACGGTGGTGACTCGTTGTGGTACACTATTGAAAAATGACATGACATGATAGTGGCCCGTCGTGGCACCCTCCTGACAGTGAACATGACATGATATATATCCCGAAGGCTGTTGCGACAGCTAGTATGTCATGAAAAGATTGAATGGCCTGGACACCGTAGATGATTGTGTTTGTACAATTGAA
>JANAVB010037771.1:42500-72500 GCA_029216955.1 Iris pallida
TTATTGTTTATTTTGTGCTGAACCCTTAGCAGCTTCTGTATTCTGCTTCTTTTTGCCTTTAAAGTTTGTCCCATTAAGCATAAAAATTAAATTCGTATTGGATATTGTAGCAACATTAACTGTAAAGAGAACAAAAAATAAAACAGACATGCTCTAATTAATAACCAAAGAATAAAATATAGTCAAACAAATTCAAATAATGGTGAACCCCATCTCAAGATACCTATACATCATTAATATCAAGTCTTTGGACAGTGATATTAACTGCAAGACTGCAAGTGATACCCTTGGTGTAATGATCAACCGTTGACGATAAATTATGTCAAATAATAAGCCTATCTTTGGATTGGGTTATTATTTACATGTAAACCTTATAATTGTCACACATTTATCACCACAAGTATGTTTACAATTCGATAAAGTATTAACCTTCTTTTGGACCGGCTAATACTCGCATGAATGTACAAACACAAACATTCAATATCCCTCATAGACTATCTGTACAAGAGAGGTCACTTTGGCTACATCTTATTTCAATAAGTCTATTTAGAATATTAGACAACTATTGCTAGTCACAAAAGGCACCAAAAATTTAAATGTTGACTAAATATTTACATGAACGAATCATATTCAAATCATTATGTACATGCATATTTACAAGATTATGACTCAAATAAAATAATCACAAATCAACAGATTAAATCAATAGATTATACTAAATATGTGCATCAAAAGATTATATCAAATAATCCATGAAGATTACATCAAATAAAATAATCTTTTGAAGACAAAATTCTAACTTTCTGTGGACTGAATCATGTAAATATACTAAAAGATATCTCCTTAGGTCGGCCAAAAGATGGTGTTGTCGTAATGAATCATATATAACTATACACAAATTTATGGAAGAAGAGACGTTTACTATTTTCTATTGACTTCTCAATAGCATAAATAAACTTATTTTAGCATGGGTTATCCAATTCCTTAATTTTGTGTATGAATGTTGGATTATAGAGAGATCCAACTCTGAACTGGAATTCCAAAACACCAATGAGGCTGAAATTTGAATATAAAACAAACAAGCCTATACAATAGTAACATTGTTAATATATGACAGATAACAAATACTTGTCTTATAAACAAACTACAACTATAAGCAATTACCAACTCATTAGCATTTTTTTACTAAACTGAGATCCATATGCCTAACATGAATGGTCAAACATATAAATTGGCTCGGATGTTTCTGAACCTCGAGTCTTGACGAGAATAAAAGAGGTTATAGAATTTTCTTTTCTTTTCTCAAAGGGCCAAAAATGGATCAAATATAGATGATTTCAAAATTCGCACACCATAATATCGTTCTCATACAACCAAAGGCTGAAAAGAGTTTCAATTGATAGATTTCTTCAACTATTCATCAAAATTGAATTTTTGAAACAACCAACGTATGTAGAACATACAAGCCAAAGATTCTAGTTGAAGAAAACATCATCAATATAACTCGAATAAAAGAAACTACAAAATCACTCCCATGTGCAAACTTCCCACAACAGGACAAATCGAAGTTTTAAAACAGACCATGCAAACTTCCCCACTAAAAACAATCCACTTTTTGAAACAGACCATGCAAACCTCATCCAGAACATACAAAATCGATTTTTTTTAAAGACGATCGTGCCAATTTTATTTATATTAAAAAAATTCAATAATATACATAAAGATGGATCTAAACTGGTATATCAAAAAAAATTGATCCAACAATTGGAACCTTAATTTAATTAGATCGAACGATCTAGGGTTCCTAGATAAAAAAAAATTGAATATGAAACTTCAAATCATGAATCAAACAAGGGTGGTTCTGAAACCACTTGTTAAAACTTTTGACCCGTTGATTCATTAGATGAAGAACATAAATAAATGCGGAAGGCGTACCTGAATCCATTGATTGGCTTGACGGATCTTGAAGCAAACGTCTCTTTATGGGGGTTCGATCTTCCAACTCGCTACAACCCTTAATAACAAAGATAAAATCTTTGTTCCTCTCTCTATTGATGGGGACGCATAAGAGAATAGAGAAAACCTCTCTTTGGTGTGGCTGTATGAGATGGGGACCATAATCCTAATATATATATATATATATATATATATATATATATATATATATATATATATATATATATATATATATATATATATATATATATATATATATGTTTTGATATTTCTAATTTAGCCCCTCATCAAATTAGATTTATCTCTGGTGTCTACAGATTATTTTCATAACAATTATACCCTTAAGCCAATTTTCAAATAGACCACTTTAATTTGGCTTAATTATTTGCCCAACACAATTAATTTTACATATGTGGCCCCTATTATTGAATAATTCCAACATATAAACCAAGGAAGACACACACTCTTTCTTTACCCCTTCCTTTAATTTTCTTCTTTTCTTCTCCTTAGAAAAGAAGACACACACCTTCTCCATCGAGAGCTTCTAGCCTAAGAAGTAGGAAGCACACACTCTTCTCTATCACATTTTAACCTGAAGACACATCCCCTTCGTTTAGAAAATCAAGGCAAGTCCTCTCCAAAATTAATTTTTAGAATCCATGTTGTTATTTTAATTTTAATTCAAAACTATGTTGTATATATGTATATTCTAGCTATAAGGATATTATTCTATGCATGTTTATATTCATGTTTCATTATGGATTCAAGAGTATGACATTAGTATATTCACTGATGTAATCATAAGAAATAAGTTTATATATACTTTTAAATGATCAGAGGACACGAAAATAAATTTCGTAGGTGTATTTGTTTATTTGTACATATTATCATATTGAAGTATTGCTATGTTTAAATGCTTGCATAATTACCTATGTGTGTATATGAAAGAGTGCGTGTATTAATTTCTACGATATTCTACTTGTACTTTAAGTAGTACCCAATTATCGTTAAGTAGTACCCAATTTACATATTGATACCAACTTAATTATCGCTTGTATACGTTAAGTATTTTAAAAAGTATCAATTGTATACATTAAGTAGTACCCAATTTACGTATCAATACTGACTTAATTAATTAACCCTAGTACTACCAAAACCTAGTTTTAAAAGTACTACTAGGCGACTATTATACAAGTTTAAGTTTCTTATACTTATGATTTGTAGCACTATACATGAATTAGAGGAACCTAGGGTTATGTGTAGGGATGACAATGGGGCGGATAGGAGTCGGGGACCATATCCCCCATCCCCATCTCCGAGTAGTGTTTGAATTCCCATCCCCGTCCCCATTCTCCGTCGGATTTTATTTTTTACCCCCATCTCCATCCCCGTTAAACAATGCATTCCCCGTCCCCGTCCCCATCCCCGTCCCGTTAGCACTTTCGGGGCCGAATTTTCTCATCGTCGTCTCTCGTTCGATTAACAAATTTTCATGTACATTATATAAGTTTAAAAAATTATTTTTATTCAAAAAACTATATGTCATGTTAATAATGATTTTCATAAAATAAATATATATATTACTAGTTAGATCAAGAGAACATACCATTTTTAAAGGATTGCACAGATGGATATGGATATAAGTAATCGGAGTCGGAGATTTATCGGGGTGGGGAGTACTATACCCATACCCGTCTCCGAATTCGATCGAAGATTTTTTTAATCCCCATCCCCCTTTTTAAATCCCCAAACTCGTCCCCATCGGGTAAAAAAATTGGGTCCCCGTCGGGTTCGGGGGAGATATTGCCATCCCTAGTTATGTGTCAGATTATCGAAAAATCAATATCTTGGAGATCGAAGATACCGGAATAAACTGAAACTTGTACTTTATTACTAAACCATTTGATTTGAACGATATGTTTCATATCAATAGAAATTATTTTTCCGAGCCTTAGGATCATTTCTATGATTTTCTACTTGTACTTTACATTTGTAATTCTAGGTATTTATTTTGTCTATGGAACGTATTTATACCTATGTTAATAGAATGATCAATATCTTACAATTATGTTTATTTGTAATTTTTTTTATATGTGAACGTACTGTTGGTTCAATTACTATTTAGTTAGGTTCACTTTGAACTATATATTTCTAATTTATGTATTTTATTGGTTCGAAAGACCAAGTTTAGCAAGGTTATAATTATTGTTAAAGTAGTCAACGTAAAAAGAATCCATTCTTCTTAATATTTTTCCATTATATTCTTAGCAACATGTGTCCAGTGTGAGTTATTCCACCGAAGGAATTTTAGTCCAGTAGAATTCTTTTGGTCGTTATATATTATTGTGCGTAAAATTATTGGAGCTTGAAATACAAAGAAGACTGCCAAAAAATTATGAGAATTTAGGAAAAGCCAAATTCTGAAAACAAATAATTTCTGATCGTATAACTTAGATAGTCATATATTAGTTAGTGATATACTCTCGATAAACCTGAATATACTTAGAGGTTGAACCTTTTTAAGTTTTGGACCCATAGGACAGACACGTAAACGAAACAAATATGTAATTCAATTATATTATGTCTTGTTCCAGTAGATGGAATATCACACTGAGTTGTATTCTCGTACTATGTGATATTTTACACGCAACAAAATACATACCACGTCTTGTTCTAGTAGATAGAGTGTCATAATGAGTTGTATCCTTATACTACGTAATATTCCTTATACTACGTAATATTTGGCACGTATCGAGATACATACCTATATTATTCCAATAGATGGATTTTTTGGTAATTGCATTCATATTATAACTATTTTACAAAAATCAAGATACTTATCTATGACATGAAAGGCAGATTTGACAAGATAATAGAACTAGGAATTGTGGTGATTATAGAATAGAGCATTTGATGGGAAGAACAAAATAGATCATATCATATGACACTACAACAAAAAACCCTTTTAACGACGGCTAAAAAGCGTCATTAATGACGAACCATGACGCTTTTTTTTTTCCACAGCAACCGTCATGAAAACGGGTGTTATAAATGTTTTTCAAAAGCGTCATAAAATAACCGTCATGAATAGTTTCTATAAAAGCGTTATGAATAGTTAATATATAGTGCACAATTCAGAACAATTTTAAAACGTCATGAATAGATAACATGTATAGGCTCAATGCTGCACATTTATAACACTTTATACTATTCAAATTAGCACATCCAAATCAGTCCATATAATTGTCAGGCCTAAAAATCAAATTAACATTATATATCACCATCTTTATTACATTTCTCAAAATAGAGTACATATCAACATCTTCATTACATTCTCAAAATAGAATATCCAAATACATATATACATTTACAAATACATATATACATTTACAACTACCAAAAAACCTGCACCCAGAGCTCTGTTGGACTACCAGGGACTAAAGGTCCTCCAACTGCTAAAATCTTTATGGAAAAAAGCAGTATTCTCGTTTGTTTGAATTTAATGTCTCTTGCAATTGATTGGTCCACATATGAAAGAAGGAAAGCTGAAAAAAAACAAAAAAAAAGATTACATTGGAAGCATGAATAAACTTGACAGTACATTCTCTTAAATTAACATGAATAAGCTTAAAAAAGATTACATTGGAAGCTGAGCAGCCAGCATCAAACTTCTCAAGCAGCACCAACATGTAACTTATAGTTAGGGATAACAGTACCTAGGAAACTCTCCAACCAATGAGCCATCCAGACCGGTCAAGAAAAAATTATGAACCAATAAGCAAGTAAGTCCTTGAAACACAAGCAATAAAACATAGAGGGAAAAAATTATGTAGTCCCAACATTTATGTAGTCCCAACATAGAGGGAAAGGAATTATTTTTTTTCAACCAATTTAAAATATGCCATTCATGATTTGAACCTTCTAAATAAATAAAACTGTAATTGGTCTAATACCATGTTAAAATCTATGCCACCAATACTCCAATTTCCAAGGATTCACCACAAACACATAGTTGTTACCATGTAATGTATTTGCTTTTTCTGGCATATGTAAAATAGCTCATTCTTTCATTCAAGTTATATTATGGTTCGTAGTAACTCAGATCAATTTGCAAGTACAGAAGTATGACATAGATGAAAGTAAAAGGTAAATCAACTAAATGAGAATAAAACTGGTCTTATCCAAGACTAATATATACTTTGTTAACACAAGTAAAAGCTCACAGAGCAGAAACTAAGGCAGCTAACTGAACTTAAATAAATCCATGTTAAGTTGTGTGGAAGACTTGTTACTCAAACTTTAGGAGAGGAAAGACCGAGTCACAGTCATGGGAGAAGCCTCTTCCAAGCCGCAAAGAGCACAAGCTGTTCATTATATATTCAGAAGCAGAATAAACATAAACTAGGTTACAAGAAGCGAAACAAAATTAAAAGAAATAAAAATATATATGCTAAGAACTAACACCAGTAAGCAAGATGGAGATAACCAAAAGATTCTATTATTTATGAATGTAACTATCAAAAGAAGTCTAAACATTGTCACATTTTTTTTTCCCTGCAAACTGACTGTTAGCTCTTCTGAAGGTATATGGATCACATTTACCCGAAGCTCGATATCCCAACTGGATACTAATGTTGTTCTTTTACAATCCTAAACCAATTCAAGTTAATAACTGGGACAATATTATTGAAGGTGATGGACCACACAAAATATTAGAGAATCTAAATTTTATTCAATATTAGAAGAGAAATTAGGAGAGCAGTTACCAAGGAGCACATACTTGTTCAGCTAGCGCGAGAGCATATTTACAGATTAAGAACCTTCTATGTTGACACACAATCTACAAAAGAATCCAATTGCACTCTGTTAACACCTAATCCATATAATAATAGCATACACAGCAATAGAATTCAAATTTCACTACTAGTGAATCAACAAAATTCCATCACGAATCCAAGGAATTTCATTCAATAATAAACTTCCTATACAAATAAAATAATATACATGCCAAAGAGGCACAAAAGAAAGCTATCAGAACAATATATATGCTAAGTAGAGCGTTACTGGATTGAGAGTGCTATGTTCTCTGAACCTTTTCTCCAAAAGAGCAGACTGCTCCTTCGTAAGCCTGAGCTTCTTCCTCACGTTGCCGTCCTCTTCTTCGCTCACCCGCGAAGAGGAGCCCCTCTCCGCTTCGACCTCCCCGCACGCGGTCGGCGAGAACGTCGACACCGAGCTGTGCGAGGACGACGGCGGAGCCTTGGGCATCGTCGTCGGCACGCTACTGTACGCGACGGTGTCGTCGGAGGCGCTCGGGGTAAGCTAGATGAACCTGTACATATAACTGGGTACGAGACACAAACGTAACGAGAACAAACAACACAAACCTAACCCTAAGGGGGGAAAAATCAAATCTTTCCCAAAATAAAACACTCAAATCTACTGAATCAAGCGCTGCCCAGATGATAAAAGTGAGAAAATAGTCGAAAATCGAACTAGAATGGAGTTGAAGTTGAGGATCATACCACCGCCTCCTAATGCTCGTGCCGCACCCTCCCCACCGCCTCCATCTGCTGCTCGAACTCCCTCCTCCCGACCCCGACCTTCTTCAGCCTCTTCACCACCACCATCTTCGCGTCCACCTTTGCGTAGATCTGGAGTTTAGGAGAGGAAAAATTGGAGTCGAACCGAAAAGGAGGGAAAATGAAAAGTGAAAAATTGGGGGAGAAGAGGTTTGGGGAGGAGCTGCTCGGTTAGAAAATGGATGAGAAATAAATTCTCTCTCTCCCACTTAGCTTTTATACAATGAAAGAATTACAAGTTTGCCACCGCTCTAAACTATTAATAACGCTTTATTTTATAAACGTTATAAAAAGCCCAGAATTAGCCCAAACCGTCATAGAAAAAAGGTATTTTTTAACTTAATAACGCTTATGTATCAACCGTCATTAAAACTCCTTGTCGAGCGTCATTAAAAGGGTTTTTTGTTGTAGTGTGAAATCTTTGCAATATAAATAACAAAAGCTTATCCGTATATATTTAATCCTTTACAAGGCCTTCGTTGTGAGAGTGTGAGTTCTTAGCTCACTTTTTCTGATCTGTGCAATACCTACACATGCATATTCAATAAAAAAAATGAATTAGGTGTTTTAAGTACATATGTCTTATATTTTATTCTCTTCAAGGAAATGACCGAACCATTAAGCATCGTGCCACCTTGTATGTTGTAATAGCTTGATCCATGGTCATATAATTATTTTCAAGAAAATAGTCTAGTGTGAGATCCAAAGATTATTCTCCAAATTGCATAATTATAGACAAAATTGTATTATGCTTGTGGTAGTAACTGTTAGGCTATAGGAATAGTTTGGACACTAATTAACCACTAGAATTAGGATTATAGTAGAGTCTTATTTAACACTATAATACATTCTTAGGATTTCTTTAATTCATCTTCTTACATGAGGATCTAATCATGATTTTTCAATCATATACTATTTTATTTTATCGTTCTTGAACCGAGAACTTGTATGTTTTTGATGACCTAGTATTTGTTCACTAGATAAAAAAATGAGAAGAAGAGGAGAAGCTACCTTTACATGGCTTGGATGTATCCGAGGAGTAAATGCGAAATGGGGGTAGAGCATCAGTTTTATTTTATTTTGTTGTATCCCTTATGTATATTATCTTTTGAGGCAGAAACCATACTAATCGGATTGTGTGTACACACACACACAAACACATAGAAAAAATAGGATAGGAGCCATTGGCTCATATTCCTAAATGAGCCATGCTATGTGGACTTCCACATAGACCAATAGGAATCAAGTGATTTGAGAAAAATATAGATATTAATATTAACATTAATGCTAATTTTTTTAATTTGATTTTAATTTTAATTTTAGTGATTAAAGTGGTAATTTAAATTTTAATGCTATTTTTTTATTTTAATTTAAATTTAAATTAATACTAAAATTAACATTAAAATTAATACTAAAATTAAAATCAACATTAAATTTTAACATTAACATTAAAATGTGTTCAGACGTTTTGATACTCCCGATCCTCCTACATCATTCGGACGCTTGTTGAAGTTGTTACGAACGATAGGCACGGCTCTTTGCGACATACGGCTAAAGATACGCTCACTATCGAGAGAGGCATCGTAGGATTCGTGGTAGGTTCGACACCTTTGATTCATGACATCCCTTCGCAGTTCGTCATTTAGGCCTTGTTGAAAACGTTCACACCAGGCTTCCTTGTTGGGTAAAAAGGCACCGACAAACTTCGCGAGTTTTGAGAAGTTTGAGTCATAATCATCAACAGTCATATTCCCCTGTCGTAACATCATGAACTCGTCTTCTTTTTGACGACGGACGGCGCGAGGAACGTACTGCTCAAGAAATACTTCTGTGAATATTTTCTAGGAAATCGTGGTGTCGGTATCGGCTTCGTAGATTTCTTGCTTCTTAGCTGTCCACCAGTCGTAAGCCCTTAGTTGTAGCTGTAACGTCGCACATATTACCCTCTGGGATCCTTTAATGCTAAGCAGATTAAATAAGTCCTCAATCTCTGCGAGCCACCCCACTATCACATCAGGCTCTGCTCGACCATTGAATTTAAGTGGATTCATCTTGCGAAACTTCTTTGCTTTGAACAAGGAAGAAGAGTTTATCATTTGCGGTTGAGCTTCTTCCTCGACTTCATCTTGAACATCTTGCCTCTCTTCGGATACCACGACCGTTGCTTTGGTATTTCCAACCATCTTGCTTACGATCTACGTTAGGTCGTCCATTTGCTTCTGCTACGCATCAAATTGGGCTTTGATTTGCATCTGAAGCTATTGCTGCTGCAGCTCCATCAACTGTAGCATATTCTCCATCGTCGTCTTGCTAGGTCCAGTACTCTTTGAACTCGACGTAATATCCACGGTTTGGGTTGTTGTGTTAGGATTATTCTTATTTTTCTTAGTCATTCATACAAAACAAAGTAAACCTGTTAGTATTTTTCAAAATATCTACGGGCTTACCTGTATGAAACTTTTATTTCATGTAGCATGTCGACAAGCATTCAATCGAGCAATCGTAATGAACATTCCAACAATAAAACATCTTTCAAAAATCCGAGGAAACATAACCGTGCTCTGATACCAATTTGTTATGCCCTGAGTCGACAAACCGTTCGTTCCCGGTAGTATTATGCCGAATCGATTGTCCTCGCTAAGGCGTGATGCCAAACGAGTCTGGAATTGTACTCGTACAAGGCAAGAACGTACATTTGATCATTATATTAAAATAAAAAGTTAAAACTTCACAAATCACATCAGAATTGAACACGCAGTTTAGGAAGATATAAATATGCTTTTTATTCATAGCTTGCAACGAAGTGCAAGTCGTAATTACATTGGATGTCGTTGCGGCTACATTGATTAAAATAAAAGAAATATACTCGATAAGCTGCTTGAACTAACACTTGTCGTTCCATACATTCGCCTCTTTATACATAAGCCTTCGATTGAATTGGCTTCAAAATACTTCATAATATGAAGAGCTTCAAAATGTCTCTTTGCACTTCAGCTTCAGTTTAGAGCTCCTGTCGCACCTGGGAGTTGGGGAGGGGGTTAGCACACTTGCTAAGTGGACGAGATGAACCCACTCGTCTAAATCGACTCTGATTATTAATGTAGGCATGCTTTAGAGTTTTCTTTCTATTTAGAACTAAACGAATTCAGTTCATATCGATAGCCATCTTTGAAGTAATAAAGCATACAGTAAAAAATAATGATTTATCACAGTTCTTACCACGGCCGTGCTCGTCCCTGCATAAAAACAGAGATAATACTTACTACCTGCATAAGACAATAGGTAAGCATGCTACTATCTTATATGTGAGGTCACTGGTGTTAAATACCACTTGGGACTATCTCAACGGTATTTCGGTCCGTTTAATCTAGGTTGCAAGCCTGACTGACGGTCCCACAATGCATCAGTGCCAAAGCACGATTATTCATTCCCTCTAGGTTAATTCGATACCGATGCCTCGGGTACTAATTTGAGAAAAATCAAACTTGTACACAAGCTGTCCATGACCATACCAATGCGTGAACAGTTTAATATATGCAAACAAATTTGTATAGCGCGGACAGTATTGAACGACATTATCATTTCTTCCAACTCATGCAACGATTCATTTTTTCCAAAGTCGTACTCCCGATTTAGCATCCCATAGGCACCAAATTGCCCGAGGCATCATAAACCACGATCGATGTTTCACATTATTTTGCAGCACGTGAAATAGTCTATCTTTTTACTAGAACCTTAAACTTTCTCGTTTTGGTGCGAAACTTATATTTTCAGAGTAGATTACTCCAAATTGATACATTTTTCCTGAGTTCTTGATCTTAGTGGATTGGCATGCATTTAACTTGGCATCGTCAATTTGAATAAGTTCGAGGCAAAGAAATTTCGTTTGCGAGACATAGTAGAAAAGAAGGGACCGAATCACCCACCAAGTACTTTGACCGTGTCGACCGTCGAAGCGCTTCGTAACGTTCAAGTTTTAGTTACGTGAGCTCATACAATGGCACCAACACTTAGTTAGGATTCCTTCTTTATTCCTTAACTTCGAAATTCGTAGATTGCATTCAGAAAATAACGCGAAAGCACTTTCATCAAAACCAAGCGGCAAAAGCTCTAAGAAAACCATACAGCAGTTCGGTCCCGTCGAAGGGACTCTTATATAGAGCTCACTCACCGAGACGCAGCCTGCTGCATCTAGGACTTATTCCAATATAAGTCGTTCCATGAATTGGATCGATTCTCGTAACATTCGTCCAAATCGATTTGATCGATGTCGCAAGGTGTTATTATTTACCAAGCTCATCGATCTGACCTATCTGACTCGGAACAAGCATATTACGAAGTCCGTCGCCTATCGAAAGCGGGGCACTACAAGCGTCTACGTTGATGAGGAGAAGTTAGGGCATGAAAGAGGAAAAGATTTTGTGGATGTCGAATGACAAGGGAAAAGAGGGCACGAATTTAAAAAGACATGATAAGGGTGAATCCAAGGAGAAACATGTAGTAGATCGATAAGTCAAATTAAAGAAAAAATTGATTAGGACCAAAAAAATCACACAATATACTGATAAAATTCTATTAATAAACTATTAGGCAGGAAAATTTTTGTAGAAAGTTTTAGTTTGAAAAAATCGATGATACATTATTCTGATAGTATACTGACAGTATATTATCAGTATATTGTTAGTATATTATTGTTGTGCTGTAAATTCCTTGAATTTTTATTAAAAATATATTTTATTTTGGCTTAAATAATAATGTTTGGATTTTTTATATACTTAAAACAAAATTTATTACTTATAAATATAACCTTAGTCATGGTATAGTTTTGTTAAGCATATTGACTATGGAATATGACATGGCTAGTACAGTCGTATACCACGTAGGCATGATAGGGATGTAATAGTCATATCTATGTCCTATATATGAAAACAAGTCAAGTTGCGACTTAAACCATATAAAGGGCTTAAATAAATATTTTATATATATATATATATATATATATATATATATATATATATTTTTCTATATCTATATATATCTATATATATATATATATATATATATATATATATATATATATATATATATATAAAAATATATATATAATATATATATATATATATATATATATATATTATATTTATATATTTTATATTATATATATATATAAATATATATATACATATATATATATATATATATATATATTTTTATATATATATATATATATATATATATATATATATATATATAAAATATATATATATATATATATATATATATATATATATATATATATATTATATATATATTTACAATAGAGTGAAAATATATATATATATATATATATATATATATATATATATATATATATATATATATATATATATATATATCTATATATATATATTCACTCTATTGTAAATATATATATATATATATATATATATATATATATATATATATATATATATATATATATATATATATATATATATATATATATATATATAAAGACTTTATATATAAATTTGATTGCATAAAACCTATCCAATCAAGCCCAAACCTTATCTAACCCGAACATGCATGTAATGCATGTAAATATATACCCATATATATAGTTTCCATATATAGATACATTTATATATTGAGATATGATCATATGTATATGAGATTATATATAAAAACAAATACTCTTCAATCCAAAACCCTAACCCTGTCACGCCCCAGAACCAGAATACTGGAGAGCGGGGGCAGACATAGCCAGCTACGTATATTGAAATGATTCCATCTCGCTATACGGTCACGGCTGTCTAGATACATGAGGGTTTACTACAAGCCAACAGTCTCCTATGGTCATGAACAAGCCTAGTGTCTCAATCACAAGCAAGTAAGTAAATGTTACAAGATGTTAGATCACCAAATATACAATAGTAAGGCGTCCCAAATATTACATATTCAGCTGATCATGAAGCTAGTCGTTACAAAATGTGAGGACTAGCAAGAGTTTAGTCATACATGATCAACCCTAGGATCTGTCAATCATGTTACAGTCCGTAGGCAGACAGTAAGTAAGTGCAATCGAGCTAAACAGGTGCTCGTCGGCTAAACGTCTCAAAAGAATATTTTTACAATAGAGTGGGAGAGCCAAAAATAATCCACTCGTTGCCCTGGTTACGTCTGGTGTTCACCATCGGTCTGGAAAAGCGGTAGATCCTCTGGAGCTGCTCCGAAATCTGGCCATACAAAACCAGCTGGGTCAGATCCCAGAAAGAGCAAGTACCACAAAGGAAGCTTCACTTAGGAACTAAAACCAGCAATTAGCACAAGGTATAAATAAAAGCAAGAACTGGAATTAAGAAAATACATCAGGATGATATACGACGAGATAACCATGGAACCATTCAGATAACCAGGTTACAATCCTTAAACCAAACAAGGACCGGAATGGTAACCCTTCGTCTGAACCGAACTTGGTTTCTCCCCATTTATCGGCAAAATAAATATAAGAAAAGCAGGACGTATAACGATCTTATACAGGATCAAGGCTAGACAGATTATTCCCCATTCAATCAATCACGGCCAAGCAATGAGTACGGCTTGATACTTTAACTAACTAGGGTTATCACAGGCCTAGTTACTAGCAAGATGCAGTGAAAATCTTCCACAGCCACAATCCCTGCAGACCATCCAGGTTACCCGGGTTGAAAGATTAGGGTTGAATTCAGGTGGGTACATCGTCCAGGAAACGCATGTACCCTTAGGTAGCTTTAAGGGTGCAACACATGACAGTGTGCTGGAAATGTGCCCTACTCGACGGCAGGCTACAGATCCCAAGGCGTGCCCAGGTAACGGGATTTCCTGTAGCTGGGAGATCTCTTTATGACTAGTGTATTAATCTAGTTATTAGCCTTAGTCCATTTCAATAGGTACTCCTGACCGTGGTACTCAGGAGTTCCCTCCTAGACATGATGCAAGACAGGACTGGATTATTTGTACAAGCACAATCGCCCACGGTGTCCAGGATTAATTATACAGGTCATGTCATGTCATGTAGCCGTCGCAACAACTTATCAGATATATCATGTCAGGTTCTCATGTCAAGAGTTTCGGTCAAGAGTGCACCACAACGGGCCACCATCAGGTCGTGCTAGTTCCTTGTCACACCCTGTAGTGTACAATTGTCATTTTAATCATGTCAATCAAATTGTGATTTATCAAGTTCATGACAAAAGACGTAAGGATATAAAATGGACATAAAATGTACCATAGGAGTTCCAAAGCATGGGCAAAAATAATAATAAAAATAACAGTACAGAGCTATAGGAGAGTCATGCGGTTCAGGAATAATCTCATGCGGCTGGGAGGAGAGTATCCCATGCGGCTGAATTGGGTCAGGCGCATGCGGCTTGATAAAGGAAAGCCTATGCGGCTAAGGATATCAGTCCTCATGCGGCCAGCGGGAAGAGAGGGCGCATGAGACTGATATGAATTGGGTCCATACGGCTGGGATGAATAGGGTCTATGTGGCCAAGGAGAGAATCCATGCGGCAGGGACAGGAGCGAAGCCATGCGCTTATGCGGTTAGCGGGGTCATGCGCCTATGCGGCTACAAGTGGACCAAGTTCATGCGGCTCGGGAAGAAGTTCTCATGCGGCTGGGTCAAGTAAAGTCCCATGCGGCCAGTGGGAAGAGAGGGCACATGAGACTAAGTCAGAACATTCATGCGGCTGGAGAAGCGGGGTCCCATGCGGCTAAGGGAGGGCGCATGCGGCCAGAAGGGTAGCGTATCATACGGCTCAAGAAGTGCAGAGTATATGCGGCTGGGGATTGAGCGAGTTATACGGCTAGATGAGTTCGGTCCTCATGCGGCCAAGTACTTCCAGCCATGCGGCTGAATAGAACACTTGTCGCATGAAATATTCATGCGGTCAAGTCAAGCACAGTTCATCCTCTCCAAATATCCGAGAAGAAGAACACCATGAGAGCCAAATTCTCAAGCTCTTAACTCCATCATCCGGAGCCCAAATCCGAACTTCCATAGGTCAAAATAGGGCAGAACAAGATTCTCTACAACATGGAACCATCAAAACTTAGAAATTACAAGATTAAGTAGATCAAAACCCAGAAAATCCGAAAATAAAATAAACTTAGATCTACAAGAATCTAGCCATAGAAAATGGAAATGCCAAGTACTAAAGTAAGTTAAAATATTGTAAGAAAAAGAATGAAGCAATAAAATTTGAGTTCCTCCATGAAGCAAGTTGCACTTGCCTAGACCTCTCTCTCTCTCTCTCTCTAGTAGGTGAAGAAGTAAATGGAAGAAGAGTAATGAAGAGAGAGAAGGAAGAATGGTTAATAAATGGTAGTGGTGGTGGTAGGTAGGGGGTTCACCCTTGGTTCATAATGAACCAATAGCAATCCCAAACCGAACCAAGCCAACCCGAACCAAGAATAAACCAAGCCATGAAGGAAGCTAAGCAAGAAATCATACAATACAAGATAAAATACGTATACGTATTCCAAAAATACGTAATACGGATAACAGGTATTACAACTCTACCCACCTTAAAAGAATTTCGTCCTCGGAATTTAATTAAGAGGCTAGAGAGATGAGGACAAGCTATATTAATCACAAGCAAGCTATAACTAGGCATGCAATCACTCATTCAAGCAAGAAATTGAAGGCATGAGGCATAAGAAAGACATTATACCTCACGAGTCAAACAAGTCAGGATATCGCGATCGGATGTCATCCTCACGCTCCCACGTTGACTCACCCAAAGAGTGATAACCCCAAGCAACTCGGACTAACTTGATAGTCTTGTTCTTGAGTGTCTTCTCTCTCTGGTCCAATATAGACACGGGTCGCTCCTCATACGAAAGGTTGGTACCAACAACTAATTTCGAATGATCCAGGACGTGGTTCGGGTCCGGGATATACCATCGTAATTGGGATACATGGAACACGTCATGCACCTCACTTAGCGACGGCGGAAGAGCGAGATGATAGGACACATCTCCTACTCGCTCCAGAATGTCAAATGGCCGTATATACCTAGGACTAAGCTTTCCTCGTACGTCGAAACAAATGATGCCACGATTAGGCAAATCCTCAGGAATATATGGTCACCGACAGAAAACTCGAGAGGGCGCCGATGAGAATCGGCCCAATGGCGCTGGCGATCTTGGGCAACTCGAAGATGATCCCTGACTCTTCTGACCACCTCAACTGTCTGGGCAATCATTTCTAGACCGAGCATCTGCCTCTCTCCGACATCATCCCAGGCTAACGGGGATCTGCACTTCCTTCCATACAGTACCTTGAACGGTGCCATATGGATACTGGCTTGGAAGCTGTTGTTGTACGAGAACTCCACCAGGTGCAAGTGATCTTCCCACGAACCACCGAAGTCAAGTGTACAGGACCGCAACATGTCTTCAAGAGTCTGGATCGTGCGCTCCGACTGACCATCTGTCTGCGGATGATATGCTGAACTGAACTGGAGATGAGTTCCCAAACTCTCATGTAGGCTACGCCAAAAGTACGACGTGAATCTTGAATCTCGGTCCGAGGTGATACTAACTGGCACTCCGTGCAACCTGACAATCTGCCTGAGGTACATCTCTGCTAACTGAGCTGTCGACTGACCAACTCTGAACGGGAGGAAGTGAGCTACCTTCGTGAGCCTGTCAACTATAACCCAAATAGCATCTCGACCAGCTGGGGATCTAGGTAATCCAGTCACAAAATCCATGGTCACATGCTCCCATTTCCATTCTGGGATCGACAAGGGCTGAAGAAGTCCAGCCGGCCTCTGATGTTCAGCTTTAACTTGTTGACAAACCAAACATCGAGAGACAAACCGGGCTATCTCCCGCTTCATGCTATTCCACCAAAAGTACTGACGAATATCACGGTACATCTTCGTACCACCAGGATGAATGGAATACTGTGAACTGTAAGCCTCTGCCATAATTTTCTGTCTGATATCTCCACAGGGTACACAAAGACGCTTACCATGCCTAAGTGTACCACCTTTATGAAGGCATAACTCTGGTCTTCGTCCTGCCTCACACTCTGCTCTGAGTCGCTGAAGCTTGGAATCTGCTGACTGCGCCATCCGGATCCTCTCGACTATGGTGGACTGAACTTGCATACTGGCCATCAATGCCACACTGGAAGGGAGGACAACTTCGATACCCATCTTCTGGAGATCTACTAACAACTCTGGTTGTGTTGTCAGGAAATAAGCTCCGGCTCTCCTGCTCAACGCATCTGCAACGACGTTGGCCTTCCCGGGATGATACTGCAGGTTGACATCATAATCCACAAGAAGCTCCAGCCACCTCCTCTGACGCATGTTAAGATCCTTCTGGATGAAAACATACTTCAGGCTCTTATGGTCGGTGAAAATCTCCACCATATCTCAATACAAATAGTGCCTCCATAACTTAAGTGAAAATACTACTGCTGCCAGCTCCAAGTCATGGGTTGGGTAATTTCTCTCATGATCACGAAGTTGTCGTGAAGCATAAGCTATTACCTTCCTATGCTGCATCAGAACACATCCTAAACCTCTGCCCGAAGCATCACAATACACCGAGAACCCTCCGGTTCCATCTGGAAGTGCGAGAATGGGAGCCGTCATCAAGCCTCGCTTCAACTTCTCGAATGAATCCTAACACTCTGCTGTCCAAGCAAACTGCACATCCTTGCGGGTCAAATGGGTCAGTGGCGCTGAAATCCGAGCAAAATCTGAAACAAACCGCCGGTAGTAGCCGGCCAATCCAAGGAAACTACGAACTTCTGCAATGGTGCTGGGCACTGGCCATGACTCAATAGCCACAATCTTCTGGGGATCCACTTCTACTCCTCTTCGGGTGATGATATGACCCAAGTACGAAATGCGATCGAGCCAGAACTCGTATTTACTGAACTTGGCATACAACTGGTGCTCTCTAAGAACTTGAAGAACCACACGGAGATGCTGCTCATGCTCTGCTTCACTCCGGCTATAGACCAGGATGTCATCCAAAAACACAATCACGAACTGATCCAAGTAAGGCATGAAAATACGATTCATGAGATCCATGAATACAGCCGACGCATTGGTCGCTCCAAATGGCATCACTAGGAACTCTCAATGCCCATATCTCGATCTAAAAGCTGTCTTCAGGATGTCCTGTTCTCTGACTCTGATCTGATGATATCCTGAGCACAAGTCAATCTTCGAGAATACTGCTGCCCCTTTAAGCTGATCAAACAAGTCATCTATCCTCGGGAGAGGGTATCTATTCTTGATTGTTACTGAGTTCAAGGTACGATAATTAACACATAATCTGGACGTACCATCCTTCTTTTTTATAAGAAGCATTGGGGCTCCCCAAGGTGATCCACTAGCACGAATGAATCCTTTGGTTCGAAGTTCTTCAATCATCTTGTACAAAATCTCCAATTCTGAAGGCGCCATCCTGTAGACTCTCTCTGACATTGGGGCTGTTCCGGGAATCAAGTCTATGGTGAACTCGATCTCCCGCTCTGGCGGCATACATGAAAGCTCTTCTGGGAAAACATTTGAAAATTCTTCAACTATCCGGGGCAACTGCACTGCTGCTACTGCCATCCGCAACACTGGAGGAGAAGGCTCAACTGCACCTCTGGAAAATGAAAACTCTGGCTCTCCTGGAATGCTAAAAACAACCCTACCAACATGGCAGTCTATTCTAGCATACTGGTTCCTCAACCAATCCATCCCTAGGACCACATCAAAATTGGCCATCGAGAACTCTATCAATCTAGCAGGAAATTCCTTACCGCTAACTACGATCCGACACGAGAAAAATACCCTATCGACTCCCATAAGTCCGTTACCAGTAAGTATATTGAGCCTTACTGATAATGACTCGGGCTTCAATCCTATCCGTGTCGCGAATCGTGCAGACATAAAAGAATGCGATACACCAGAATCAAATAAAGCTGAAGCTGGAAAGGAGTTGACGAGAATAGTACCTGCCACTACCTCTCCTGGTGCCAATCCTTCCTCTGCGGTCATCACCATAGCCTGTCCATGCCCTCGGGGTGCTGGTCCCCTCTGCTGAAATCCTCACTGCCTATTCTGACTCTAGGCCTGGGCTTGAACATACTGCTGGGGGTTCTGCTGCTGGAATACTTGAGACTGAGGCGGCAAGGGCCTCGGCAATGGATACTGCTGCTGCTGGACCGGAGCTGGTCCTCTCACTGAAGAGCTAGAAAGGTTGGACGATGATGAACCACCCCTATTCGGGCAGGATCCAACCCTATGGTCTGCTGCTCCACAAGCCAGACACAATCCCTGTGCCCTACGGTACTCTGCCACTACATGGCCTGGTCCTCACAATGAGAACATCCCACTGCGGAAGTCTGCTTCTGCTTCTGCTGCTGAGGGTACGTCGGAGCTGGATGCTGAACCGACGTTACTGAGGCCGCCCACCTCGGAGCTCCAATAGTCAAAGTCCAGGCTGCCGGGGCGGGTGCTGATGACTGATTCATCTGACAGTGGGATCTCTTCCGACCTTCGGCCCTATCCACAATCCTCTGGGAGGTATACTCATGCCTCCTAGCTGCTCTCAAGACTGCATCAAAAGTCTGATGCTCAAACTGCTCGACTGCTAACCAAATCTCCAGGTGAAGCCCCTGCTGAAATTGTTGGGCTCTATCATACTCGGTTGCCACCAAGGTGGGAGCAAACCGACTGAGTCTCGAAAACTTGGCCGTATATCCATCGACCGTCCTGCCCATCTGCTTTAGATTGGTGAACCTCATCTGTAGATTATACCGAGCTACAGCATCAAAATACTTGGTCTAGAATCTCTTTCTGAACACCGTCCAAGCAATGGGTGCTACTAATCCAACGGCCTGAGCTGCCCACCAGCTGCGGGCAAGATCTAGCAACTGCAGGCGCACCACGGCTACCTTCTCGTTCTCTGGGGTCCTAGCTGCTTCTAGAATTACCTCTGTGTCCTGAAGCCAAGCATCTGTTGCAATAGCATCTTCACTACTGTCGAAGAATGGAGGGTTCAAGCGCTTGAAGCTGTTGGCTGCGCTGTTACCCTGATGACCTCCTCTGGTCAAATCATCCGTTACTGCCTGGTACAAGGCATCTCCTCGACGATCTTGGAAAGCTATCAAGGTCCTGACGAGTCCTACCAAGGTGCCATCATCAGGCTCGGCAGGCTGAACTGGCTGGACTGGTGGCTCTCCGTCAGAAGGCACGACTTTGGAGGCTACTTCGGAATGCTGGGCTTGATCTCCTGGTTGTTGCTGATCCGCGGAAAGTGCTCCGTCTTGCTGACCGGCAGGTCCAGGAACGATGTCGCTGAAGAAGACGACATAGGAAACAATAAGGAAGGACCGAGACAGATCAACGATACAAGCATATGATCAGGACAAGAATCCAGGGATTCAGAAGATATGAGCAGAGATCAAGGGCGAATACTAATTGAGACATCTATTCGATAAACCCTCACATATCTTGATTTACAAGAACTACATGGGCCACCACTTAAACCATATCACGCCCCAGAACCAGAATACTGGAGAGCGGGGGCAGACATAGCCAGCTACGTATATTGAAATGAATCATCTCGCTATACGGTCACGGCTGTCTAGATACATGAGGGTTTACTACAAGCCAACAGTCTCCTATGGTCATGAACAAGCCTAGTGTCTCAATCACAAGCAAGTAAGTAAATGTTACAAGATGTTAGATCACCAAATATACAATAGTAAGGCGTCCCAAATATTACATATTCAGCTGATCATGAAGCTAGTCGTTACAAAATGTGAGGACTAGCAAGAGTTTAGTCATACATGATCAACCCTAGGATCTGTCAATCATGTTACAGCCCGTAGGCAGACAGTAAGTAAGTGCAATCGAGCTAAACAGGTGCTCGTCGGCTAAACGCCTCAAAAGAATATTTTTACAATAGAGTGGAAGAGCCAAAAATAACCCACTCGTTGCCCTGGTTACATCTGGTGTTCACCATCGGGCTGGAAAAGCGGTAGATCCTCTGGAGCTGCTCCGAAATCTGAACATATAAAACCAGCTGGGTCAGATCCCAGAAAGAGCAAGTGCCACAAAGGAAGCTTCACTTAGGAACTAAAACCAGCAATTAGCACAAGGTATAAATAAAAGCAAGAACTGGAATTAAAAAAATACATCAGGATGATATACGACGAGATAACTATGGAACCATTCAGATAACCAGGTTACAATCCTTAAACCAAACAAGGACCGGGATGGTAACCCTTCGTCTGAACCGAACTTGGTTTCTCCCCATTTATCGACAAAATAAATATAAGAAAAGCAGGACGTGCAACGATCTTATACAGGATCAAGGCTAGACAGATTATTCCCCATTCAATCAATCATGGCCAAGCAATGAGTACGGCTTGATACTTTAACTAACTAGGGTTATCACAGGCCTAGTTACTAGCAAGATACAGTGAGAATCTTCCACAGCCACAAGCCCTGCAGACCATCCAGGTTACCCGGGTTAAAAGATTAGGGTTGAATTCAGGTGGGTACATCGTCCAGGAAACGCATGTACCCTTAGGTAGCTTGAAGGGTGCAACACATGACAGTGTGCTGGAAATGTGCCCTACTCGACGGCAGGCTACAGATCCCAAGGCGTGCCCAGGTAACGGGATTGTCTGTAGCTGGAAGATCTCTTTATGACTAGTGTATTAATCTAGTTATTAGCCTTAGTCCATTTCAATAGGTACTCCTGACCGTGGTACTCAGGAGTTCCCTCCTAGACATGATGCAAGACAGGACTGGATTATTTGTACAAGCACAATCGCCCACGGTGTCCAGGATTAATTATACAGGTCATGTCATGTCATGTAGCCGTCGCAACAGCTTATCAGATATATCATGTCAGGTTCTCATGTCAAGAGTTCCGGTCAAGAGTGCGCCACGACGGACCACCATCAGGTCGTGCTAGTTCCTTGTCACACTCTGTCGTGTACAATTATTATTTCAATCATGTCAATCAAATCGTGATTTATCAAGTTCAGGACAAAAGGCGTAAGGATATAAAATGGACATAAAATATACCATAGGAGTTCCAAAGCATGGGCAAAAATAATAATAAAAAAAACAGTACAGAGCTATAGGAGAGTCATGCGGTTCAGGAATAATCTCATGCGGCTGGAAGGAGAGCATCCCATGCGGCTGAATAGGGTCAGGCGCATACGGCTTGATAAAGGAAAGCCTATACGGCTAAGGATATCAGTCCTCATGCGGCCAGCGGGAAGAGAGGGCGCATGAGACTGATATGAATTGGGTCCATGCGGCTGGGATGAATAGGGTCCATGCGGCCAAGGAGAGAATCCATGCGGCAGGGACAGGAGCAAAGCCATGCGCTTATGCGGTTAGCAGGGTCATGCGCCTATGCGGCTACAAGTGGACCAAGTTTATGCGGCTCGGGAAGAAGTTCTCATGCGGCTGGGTCAAGTAAAGTCCCATGCGCCCAGCGGAAAGAGAGGGCGCATGAGACTAAGTCAGAACATTCATACGGCTGGAGAAGCGGGGTCCCATGCGGCTAAGGGAGGGCGCATGCGGCCAGAAGGGTAGCGTCTCATGCGGCTCAAGAAGTGCAGAGTATATACGGCTGGAGATTGAGCGAGTTATGCGGCTAGATGAGTTCGGCCCTCATGCGGCCAAGTACTTCCAGCCATGCGGCTGAATAGAACACTTGCCGCATGAAATATTCATGCGGTCAAGTCAAGCACAGTTCATCCTCTCCAAATATCCGAGAAGAAGAACACCATGAGAGCCAAATTCTCAAGCTCCATAACTCCATCATCCGGAGCCCAAATCCGAACTTCTATAGGTCAAAATGGGGCAGAACAAGATTCTCTACAACATGGAACCATCAAAACTTAGAAATTACAAGATTAAGTAGATCAAAACCCAGAAAATTCAAAAATAAAATAAACTTAGATCTACAAGAATCTAGCCATAGAAAGTGGAAATGTCAAGTACTAAAGTAAGTTAAAATGCTGTAAGGAAGAGAATGAAGCAATAAAATTTGAGTTCCTCCATGAAGCAAGTTGCACTTGCCTAGACCTCTCTCTCTCTCTAGTAGGTGAAGAAGTAAATGGAAGAAGAGTAATGAAGAGAGAGAAGGAAGAATGGTTAATAAATGGTAATGGTGGTGGTAGGTAGGGGGTTCACCCTTGGTTCATAATGAACTAATAGCAATCCCAAACCAAACCAAGCCAACCCGAACCAGGAATAAACCAAGCCATGAAGGAAGCTAAGCAAGAAATCATGCAATACAAGATAAAATACGTATACGTATTCCAAAAATACATAATACGGACAACAGGCATTACAAACCCTAACCAACTTCATTCTCTTTCTCAACCTTGGCCGACAAAACTCTCCCCCTCTCTCTAATTTTTGGCAGCCCCTAGCACCACAAACCCTTCCATCACCATGAAGCTTTTCATATCCATCTACAACACAAACCCCTTCCACCTCTCCACCAACTCAAGAGCAAGGAGGAGGAGGAGCACATCAAAAGAAAGCAAGGAGAAGCGCACTGAGGAAGAAGAAACAATCAAGAATCATCTCCAACAACTTCTTGATAGGTTTTCCAAAAATCCACTTTTTGATTCTTTTCCATGGCATGATCTACCATCAGATAAATGTCAAGCCCACCTTCTAAACCCATAATTTTTATATCTTGATCATGTATGAGTAGTAATAATAGATCATAATCATATATACAAGTTGTGAGAGAATAGTTGAATCAAGAACATGTGCATTGATAGGAATTGTGAATAGTTTTGAGAGCGAGTTTTAATACAATAAATCTGACACACACACACACATACACACACACACACACACATATAAATCTCGAATTTAATTATTTTTATCATATATTTATGATGTTTATATGTCCAAATCTGAATCCTAAATTTGTATGCCATTAAACTAGGTTCTTGATTGTATTTTGGGCATAGTTTGGCACATAAATAGGTGCTAACTTTGAGGCTTAAAAAGGTTGTAGGGTTCCGGTAATATTTATGATTTAACATGTTTTTTATAGATATAGGCCATCACCATTGTTTGTTAATACTTTGGATAAGTTCCGAGCAAAATTGTAGGCGTAAACTAGCCTTTACCATGAACCATACCTAAAAATCTAATTCTAAAATTTAGAGGTTAAAGTGAGTATAAATCATATTTAAATTATAATTTTATCATTTTTATATGATTTATATGCACGTCCTTGTGTTGGGGACTTAATCTTGAATTTTGATGGTCAAAAACCATAAAACTAGGTTTAGGTATTCCATGGGAACATGGAAACTTGTTGTGCTAGGAAGCCATGTGTTATATTTATAAATAATAATAATAATTATTATTATTTTATTTATATGTGAACTCTTGATTAGGCCTTGGTATTGCGGATTCAATGGGGACTTGGACGCATGCAAGTATACCTTGCCTTATTTACAGTATATTTATATGCTTAATTTTCTTTTCTCCTGCATAATATGATTACTTGTATTTGTTTCTTTTGTTGTCTCATGATATATTCTCTCATGTGATATGCCTAGTAGATGATTTTTCATTGTGTTAGTTCATACTTTTGATTGGAATTCATGTCTTACATGAGTCTTACCGTATCATGGGGTGGGAAGGACGAGTATGTCATAATTGAACTGCTACTTCAACTTTCTATTTTTCTCAACCTGCGAGTCCAAATTAGAGGCGGGGGTTTGATTATTCGTTTTAATTTTCTTTGTCATGTGTTCACAAAGGAACTTGGTATTGGTTAGTCCATTTCCTTTACAACAGTTCACTTATACGTAGTTGTTCTTATATGTATATTTTGTATTTTTTTGTCATATTGTCTCATTTCCTTGCTTTTCTTTTATGCATATTTATTACTGTATACATGGCATGTATATTATGTATCTGGCTACATCCCTTCGGAGAGCCTGGTGATCTCTCCAGGTATTTGCTGAGCTGACATAATACAATAGATGAATAGATGAAGATTGCTTCTTCAGGATTTTATGTATCTTTATTGCATTCATTCGGCGTCATATGTTTTTTTGTTACTTTATTCTACTGATATGACCTAGTTTTACAAGCTTTATTCTTTGTCGTGGGCTTGTTCAGACAATTGTATTAATGTCTGGCTAACTTTATTATATATTGTCTATCTTGATATTTGTATTCTGGTGGAATTGATGTACTACTATTTGATCAACATTGGTACACTTGGTTCTCACATGAGATGATATTCTATGGATTGGGATATAGTTGGACTTGTCAGTTAGACTTGACTTTAGACAACTTACACGTATTCGAGTTGGGCTAGAGTCCACTTGATATGTACTTTCATGTCATGCTTATGTATTTCTAGTCCTGCATATTTTGGGATTGAGGCGTGACATGTGCTAAAACAATAGTATAAGGAAAAAAAACAAGGAAGAAATTATTTAGAAAAAAAGGCAAATGGGGTCAATCGAGAGCTCGAAACATGAATGAAGACAGCCCAAAAATAATATGGGAGATATGGTAAAAGAAAAGAAATTACAAGTTATCAAGAGGCTCCTAAACACTAGGGGTGAGCATATAACGGTTGAAAACCGAAAACTGAACCGAACCGAACCGAACCGAAATATGACAAACGGTTCGATTTTTCGGTTATCGGTTCGGTTTACGGTTTAAAAATTTAAAAATTTGAAATAACGGTTCGATTTTCGGTTCTTCATCCGAAAAACCGAACCGAACCGAAAACCGATTTAGATTTAGTAATTTATCAAACTACTCACAATATACATATACAAATGTTTATTAACCCCTAACTGAGCGCACTCTCTTCTCCTATTCTATGTCGGTGCTTCTTTGAGCACTCTCTCTATCTACCCTCAATCTATATATACTAATATCTTTCACTCTATGTAATATAACAATTCATAAATACAATAATGTCATATATTTTTTTAAATTTTGTTATTTAAATAGGCCCATTTTGCTAAAAACTTGAAGGCCATGCACATTGGCCCATGAAACCGAACCGACCGAAAACCGAACCGAATTAATTCGGTTCGGTTTTTGTTCAGTTTTTATAAAAACGGTTCGATTTTCGGTTTTGAAAAATACGGTTTACGGTTATTTCGGTTTTTACATATTCGGTTCGGTTTGAACCGAACCGAACCGATGCTCACCCCTACTAAACACTGATTTCTCGACGAATGAAATTGAACCGGTCCTTGGTGAAAATATCGACAAGTTGGTGTTCCATGTCAATAAATTCTAAATAAAAGTCACCCTTTAGATTGCAATACTTACCAAGTAAAAGTAGAAAATCATAGAAAATTGACACCATGCTTTAAAATATATAATAAGAAATAGATAGTCCAACTCGAATGACCTAGCTCTTGGTTCCTCTAGCTATACAATACTTGACCGATGCTCTAAATCTTAGATATAGGAAACTGAAACTTTTATGTTAATCTCTTAGTAATAATGTGAATACGACGTAGCCTATAAACATTTTTTTAGAACATGTTCTTCTAGGTCTATACTTGTATAGGTACGTACAGGTAAGTATACATATATATAAATATAGCAATAATTTTAATGAATATATATATATATATATATATATATATATATATATATATATATATATATATATATATATATATATGAGGAAAATGTACCTAAGGTCGACCTTATGTAAGTTACCTAAGGTCGACCTCATTTTTCTCACTTTACAATATTTTTTTCTTGAATTTTTTTTATGGGATTCATCTACACCTTATTGATTGGCAACATACCAAATTTCAAGAAAAAATAATATTGTTTAGCCCCCTATCAATAAGGTGCAAAATCGACGGTGTAGCAGCAAAGTTTTAGACCGTCGATTTTGCAAGGGATAGATAGGGGGCTAAACAATATTATTTTTTCTTGAAATTTGGTATGTTGCCAATCAATAAGGTGTAGATGAATCCCATAAAAAAAATTCAAGAAAAAAATGTTGTAAAGTGAGAAAAATGAGGTCGACCTTAGGTACATTTTCCTCTCTCTCTCTCTCTCTCTCTCTCTCTATATATATATATATATATATATATATATATATATATATATATATATATATATATATATATATATAATTATTTTTGTGAAAAAAAAAGAAAAAAAGAAAAAGGAAATTATTTTTGTGTCCTACGATCGTACCGATGTATATGTATTTGTATCCTACTTTTGAGTCCATGATGTAACATAATTATAAACTACATGGGTTAAACTTTAGAATCTAGAACAACACATATAAGTTGATCAAAATGGATTAACAACATAGTGTCAAAATTAAAGTTTTGAAGAAAAGGAGGACTTGCCTTGGTGTTACAAGAGAAAAAGGAGTTGAAGTGATTTAATTTGATGTAGATGATGAAGATGGTGGTGTTGGTATAGGTGGGAAGCTCTCAGGGTTGGCTAGGGTAAGGGTGTATGTTCCCGATTTTAGTAAGGAGAACGAGAAAAAGAAAAGTAAAGAAAGAAGAAGAAGAAAAGAATAAGAAGGAGAAAGAAGAAGTCTAAAGAAAAGTAAAAAAGAAAAAGAAAAGAAAAAGAAGAAGAAAGAAGAAGTCTAAATAAGAAGTAAGAAGATAGGAGAAGAAAATGGAAGGTGAAAGAAAAGAATGGAAGAAAGGGAGGGTGGTGTGACCGGCCAAATGAGGAGGTGAAGGAGGAGGAGAAGAAACGTGGTGAAGCAAGTAGGTTACGAGCTAATAGGTGAAACAAGTAGGTTACAAGCTAATATGTTAGGTGAACCTAATATGTTATACTAGTAGGTGAAGGAGGAGAATAGAGTTAAGCTAGTAGGTTATAAGTAGGCTAAGCTCATCTCTTATATTAATAATTTTTTTCTTCGTAAAAAATAATATATCATATTAAAATTTTGGAAGACAGTTATGACACTTCTCTTTCTCAAAAGGAGTGGAGTCTCCGTCAGAGATTTTGAGAGTAGTAATTACTAACGAGGTGCTATCACGACCCGCTTTCACTTTTTGGAATATGAGTACGTAGCCAAGTCCAGCCTACTCTGCAACATCGACTGTAATAACTGTCTAGGTCTTAATTGCAATATATATTCAAAATTTAATCATCAATTCTTCATTTTCTTCTTCATAAGACAATAACATAACTATAGAAGTTTAAGAGAACAAGACATAAACTATAATATTTAAATTAACCATCAATACATAAGAATCAAATACCAGGGACAAACCCACTAAACAAACAATAAAGGTGCTAAAAAGAACTATCTATCTAGTAACCCACTGATCTAAGATCTGTCTCCAAACACAGTCATGTCTCCATCGTAGGAACCATGGTGCGTAAGGTAGCAATTTTCTTAAAGTTGAAAAATAGTTTTCATTCAGGAATGGAGCAAGTACACAAGACTAACATCTCATTATAAGTAACCATATAAACAAGAAAGAACAATATAACTATAGTATTTTAAATAACTAGAAAGTAACATGGGTTGAAAACAAACATATAGACGTTAACAATAATAAAATAAATAATATAGGGTGCTGTTATTAACACTCCTAAAATGTCACCATGCACTCCCTTTTAATTTTATATTATTCAAAATTTAAATATATTCTTGCATTAAATCTGACATTAATGCGTGCATACATAGAGGGAGGAGTGCATGATGACATTTTATGAGTGCTAATAATGTTAATACAAGGGTAGATTTGAAATTTGAACGATAAAAAGTTTAAAGAGGAGTGCAGGATTACACTTTAGGAGTGTCAATAACGATATCCATAACATACTAAAATTAATAATAAAAATAATATACTAGATGCGTCACCCAGCGTGTTTTAGTAATATGCAAGTGTATTGCCAATGAACAACTAGACTGGAATAATATATAACTACCTCACACGAGGTAGTAACTAGACGTAGAACATACCTACTAGGTATATTTTTTTTCCTATATACATACAATACAATATAAAAAGAATTGGAACTGGACTGGAATCAATCATGTCCTAGAGTAATACTATAATATAATGTACATATAAGATCAATCGTGTACATAGGGTGTAGTGGAAATACATGTTAAGTACAACAATTTAAACTAAATCGTGTTAAATACAAAATATAGAAACACGAATGAAAATTGGTAGTAGTACTTGCCTTAGCCTGATGGTGTGTGTTGACAAATGATTAGGTATACTCAAGCAATCTCTATTATCCCAAGTCCTAGATGAATCAAGGCCTAACAATATTGATATAGATTTTTTTTTTAATAAATTTTTTCAATCATATATATATATATATATATATATATATATATATATATATATATATATATATATTCCAAAAATGGATGCTAGGTCTCAAATGCCTGACACCCTACA
>JANAVB010037771.1:77500-110527 GCA_029216955.1 Iris pallida
GGGGCGACGGAGAGGGAGAATTGTGAGGAGGATGGTGGTTTGATGAAGAAGATGAAGAAAAGGAAGCAGAATTGTGGAGATCATGAGGGAAGGGGAAGGAGAGTGCTCACTCTTGGATCACAGGTGCGTTTCCCTGATTTTGTTTTACATTCTAGATTGGGAATTTGGAGATTATTGAAACAACTCTCGTAGTTTGACTTATCTTATCGTGTTGGACACATATTGGACACGGCATATATACTCGGTGACGAGAAAATTGAAGGTTCAATTAATTTTCATGATCGATAGAATTTGATGTTTGAGAGGAAACCTAGTAAGGTTGCCGAACTCAAGCTTGAAATTATTGAGCCCTGTGAGTAAACGAGATATGCTCGCTCGGTATTCTGATACATGATCAGCACTCAACGTGTCTAACCGTATGGAGTTTACTTGACAATGAGATGATCGTCAAACGACACATGCTATATTGTTGACGGATATGTACGACACATCTCATGCATCGATGTATCATTCACAGCACAAATCAAATCGTTGAATTGCAACCTATCCTGCACGGAGACTAGAATATGGTGTCTGTATCCTTATTGTGTCCGTATTCATGCAACATAAGTGTACCTTGTACCTATTCGAATTTCCGGGTATCTCGTATCCGCATTGTGTCATAATCCCTATCAGTATCCTTTTCGTGCACATAGCTAGCAACTACAAATTCAATCTAACCTATAGATTCATGCATAATATAAAATCCCGTTCTGTGCTATGAATTGATTTATCAGTATATATAGTCAAGCACAAAGAGCTAAATACGCGGTTGGCCTCTAATGTTATCCACAGTTGCTATGCCCAAACAACCAACAAAGATCCTTGTCCAAGAACCATCACGCAAACACAACACACATTGCTGCCACACACAGGACCACCAAAGACCTGGAAAAAAAATCCTCAGCAAACACCTAAAGACAACAAAATGTCTTGTTGTTTGGCACTGGTTGAAAAGCGGCCGTTTTTTCGATCTGTGATGTGTTAGTCCAGGTGCTTCAAAACTTGAACAATTTGTTAGTAGACGTCAGTAATTTGAAAAAAAAGAACATAGCAAATAAAACACATTTGTTTGTTCTTCGTGGGTGATCAAAACCACAGGTGAAAAACCACCGGTGCTCAAGCGAGATTCAATCCTGATTGGCGATGATTGGCGGTCTGTTCACAGAAACCAACAAGTTCTGGTTGCGCTGAATAGCAACCAAACTTTTGGAATGCTCTGTTTACCCCAAGATATTGCATCATGCATGTTGGGCACTTCTGTTTGCTCATAGATCGAATGGTCGTAGACATTACACTGTTTAAGAGGATGCACAATTCTCGAATAATTTAAAATGTGCTTTGGCCCTCTGCTTAAGTAGAAGAACCAGACCCTAGGCTGTTGCCAACTGAATATCAAGGAGTTATTAAACTATACTGATTCGTAAGATTCGGAACTCACACAGCTTTAAGTTTATTCTTATAAACAGAATGCTATGAACTAAACATCCAGGAGTCATGAATCTATAGAGGTTTGTAACTTCCAGAGCCTTTATGTTCAGTCCCATAACACCCATTGTAACAATTGAATCCAAAAAACATCTGTCTTGTGTAACAAAAATTTCAAGCTTTCGGTGCCATGAAACCACGCAGCAGCCCAACGCAACTTAGCACCCTATGTTTTGAATGTATACATGAGTTATGAATCTATACATGTTCGTAACTTCCAAATCTTTTAAGTTTACTCTTATAACACCTAGTGTAACCCCTGAATCCAAAAAGTCTCACCTTCTCTTAAATTTTTTTTTAATCTTCTGATGGCACGAAACTATGTAGCAACCCAGCGCAACTTAGCATTCGATGTTATGAATCTATACAGGTTCGTAACTTCCAGACCTTTTAAGTTCAGTCTCATAAGACCAGTGTAACCCCTGAATCCAATAGACTTGTCTTATGTAACAAAAAGAATCAAGCTTATGATGCCACGAAACCACACAACAGCCAAGCGCAACTCAGTTCCCGATGTTATGAATCTATAGAACAGTTATTAATATATACAGGCTCGTAACTTCCAGAGCTTTTAAGTTTAGTCTCATAATACCCAGTGTAACCTCTAAATCCAAAAGCCTCGCTTTGTGTAACAAAAGTTCAAGCTTTCAGTGCCACAAAACCATGCAGCAGTCCGATGCAACTCAGCACCAAATGTCATGTATCTATACAAGAGTTATTAATTTATACAGGTTCGTAACTTCCAGAGCTTATAAGTTAAGTCTCGTAACACCCAATATAACTCCTGAATCCAAAAAACATTGCCTTGTGTAACAAAATGTTCAAGCTTCTGCCACGATACCATGCAACAACCTAATGCAACTCAACACCCGATGCTATGAATCTATACATGAGTTATGAATCCATATAGGTTCGTAACTTCCAGATTTTTTAGGTCGAGTCTCATAAAACCCGGTGCAATTCCTGAATCCAACAAAATTTGTATTGTGTAACAAAAAGTTCAAGCTTCCGGTGCCACGAAACCAGGCAACATGTTCAAAGCTTTTAGAGTATGTTCACTCTTATAACACCCATTGTAACCTCTGAATCCAAAAACTCTCGCCTTGTGTAACAAAAAATTCAAGCTTCCGATGCCACAAAATTATGCATCAGCCCAGCGCAACTCAGCACCCGATGTTATGAATATATACATGAGTTATGAATCTATACAAGTTCCTAAGTTCCATAGCTTTTAAGTTCAGTCTCATAAGACCCAGGGGCTGTTTGGATAGATGTAAGTCTTTAAAAGTGTGAAAGTGGCACTTACATCATGATGAGTTGCAGGGCACTTGTAGCAAGTGACACTTTCTAAAATGTGTTTGGATATAGTACTTTTTGTTTGCTGCAAGTGGAAGAAAAATGGATTTGGTGTTTGGATGGTTGTTGTAAGTGGAAAAAAATAGTTTGGTTGTTTGGATGGTTGATGGTTAGAGATATGGTAACCTTGGTAGGCTTACCCCCAACATGTATTATTTTTTTTTTTCTGTATGGGTTAAAAATTTATGACTTTGGTAAATTAAAGACAAAGTAAATTATTTATGATAATTAAGTTAATTACTATGACTAAACAGATTAAATTATAATTAATTTCTTATTCAATTATACTTAATTAACATATAATTAGTAATGTAAAATTTCTTATTTAATTATACTTGATTAACATATAATTAGTAACATATAATTAGTAATGGGCACGAAAAAGTAGGGGGAAGATTCTTGTTTAATTATTCTTGATTAACATATAATTAGTAATGTAATTAAGTTAATTATCATAATAAAAAGAACAAAAATTCTTCCACCAACCCCCCTTCCCTTTCCCCTTTTTTGTCCCAGACCTCTCTCTCTCTCTCTCTCTACACTCATCTGGATTCTTCTTCTTCTTCAATTTTTTTTTTTCAAAAACACTCTCTCTTGGATTCTTCTTCTTCTTCAATTTCTTTTTTAAGAATCTCTCTCTCCAGACTCGATTCATCTTCACCTTCTTCTTCTTATTATTATTATTTTTTTTTAGAAGAAAAAATAATTCTTCTCTTCTAATCCTCCATCACCGGGTCTGCTTCCGGTCTTCGAAGCCTCCACCACCGGGGGCTGCTTCCGGTCAAGTGGCGGGAGAGTATTTCAGCAACAAATTTTTTTTTTTTTGTGAAAGTGAAATTTCTCTCACTTCTCCGGACTGAAGATGGCGGGAGGAAGGAGGCGACCACAACTCCTTTGGAGAAGAAATAGATTGCAAGTGAGCACAACACCGACCTTCCCTGGAGTTACTCAAGAGTTACTCCCCTTTTTGGAGGTAGGTGAGAAATCAATTTTGGAGGGGACAAAACTCTGCTACAGCTTAATATTCTTCACTTGCAGCACGCAAGCTGCAACCAACCAAACGAAGGGATTGATTGGAATGACTCGTTAGTTGCAGCCAAACCTTACAAATGAACCCACTTGCATTCCACCTACCACGAACCAAACAGCCCCCCCAGTGTAGCCACTGAATCCAAAAAGCTTTGCCTTGTATCATGTAGAGTTGGAATAATAGGATAGAATTTATTGATATTGAGATACACATATATATAAGAGATGCTAGCCCCTCTTCTATTGTTCTAAGCAATGCGGGACTAAAGGCCACTAACTAATAGTTCTATATAATACTTAACATCCTTCCTCAAGCTGGAGCATAGATATTAATCATATCCAACTTGTTACATAGAAATTGAACCCGAGGACCCAAAAGAGGCTTTGTGAAGATATCAGCTATCTGGTCGTCGGTCCTCACATATTGAAATTTTATCATTCCCTTTGTATACTCATCATGAACAAAGTGGATATCAATTTCAATATGCTTCGTCCTTTCATGAAATAGGGGTTGGTGACAATATGGATAACAGATTGGTTATCACACCATATATCTGCTGCTTGAGATACTTCGTCTTCTTCCAGTTCTTGTAAAAGATGCTTCATATATAATACCTCTGATGTGCCATGAGCAATGGCACAATATTCTGCTTCTGAGCTTGAGTGTACTATCACACTTTGTTTTTTGCTCTTCCATGAGACTAGATTTCTGCCAATAAATACTGAGTAGCCAGATGTAGATCGTCTATCTGTCAGGCTTGCTCCCCAATCAGCATCAGTAAAATACTCAATACGAGTGTGTCCATGATTCTCCATACGAATTTCTTTTTCTGGATTCTTGACTAGATAATACATGATTTTGAGAACCGCCTGCCAGTGTGGAACTCTTGAAAAAACCATAAATTTACTTGCAACACTCACCGCGAAAGAATTGTCCGGACGAGTCATTACCGTCAAGTAGTTGAGTTTTTCAACTACTCGACGATACTGATCTGGATTGGTCATCATAACCCCTTCGTCTGGAAGTAATTTTGCCCCTGGATCCATATGTGAGGCTGCTTCCTTGTCTTGCATCATGCCTGCATCATTTAGTATGTTTAGCACATGCTTTCTCTGGGACATTACAATGTCCCGCTTACTTTGTGTGACCTCAATGCCCAAAAAACAGTTCAATGATTCTATATCATTGGTTTAAAATTGTTCTTCCAGAAACTTCTTGAGGCATGCAATACCCTGGCTGTCGTCTCCCGTGATTACAATATCATCAACATAGACACCAAGTAGTATCCTTCCAGCTGATGTCTGTCGGTAGAATATCGAATGATCATTCTTTGATTGACACATACTAAACTGAGTAACCACATATGTAAATCAGCCAAACCACGCACGAGATGATTGTTTTAGACCATAGATGGTCTTCCGCAAGTGACACACTTTACCTTCCCTTGCAACGAACCCGGGAGGTTGCATCACATATACTTCTTCATCAAGATTCCCGTAGAGGAAAGCATTTTTGATATTCAGCTGATGCAATGGTCAGTCATAGCGAACCGCCAAGGCCAACAATACACGAACAGATGTCATTTTGGTAACTGGAGAGAATGTCTCAAAATAATCCTCACTATAGGTCTGAGAATATCCTTTGGCCACCAGATGAGCTTTTAGACGATCAAGAGAGCCATCCTGTTTCACCTTGATAGTGAAAACCAATTTGCAACCTACTACCTGTTTACCGGGAGGTAAATCAACTAAGTCCCAAGTATGATTCTTCCGGAGAGCGTTCATCTCCTCGTTCATAACAGCATGCCAACAGGGATGTTTGAGACTCTCCTCAGCATTGTTGGAAATATGAATTCCATCAATAGTAGTCACCAGAGACTGAGTGTGGTTGGTAAGTCCTTTGTAGTTGTCAACATACAAGGGATGATCATGACATGTACGACGAGGGCGAGCTGCTGGCGGAATTGGCGGAGCTGCTGGTGGAATAGGCGGAGGCGAATCAGTGGAGCCAGAGGAGGAAGACTCTGTGGACATTATTGGCGATGTTTGTGCTGGTGACATCGGCACTGACTGAATCGGTGTATGTGGACCATCGGACCGAGTGACTTGCTCGGTAAGGGAGGGCATCCGTACGGGAGGCTGTTGTGTTTGATTAGGAAATATCAAAAAATTCGCTTCTGGATAAACTTGGGAACCGGATCCGTTGTTTGTGGAAGTGGAGGAAACTCGGTTTCAACAAAGATATCATTCCGAGTGAAAAAATATCTTTTCAAGATCGAAGAAAAACACCGATACCCTTTCTGATATTTAGGATACCCAAGAAAAATACATTGTATTGCCTTAGGATCTAATTTAGAAAGAATCGGTCAGGTATCCCGAACATAGCATAAGCAACCAAAAATTCTGAGAGGCAGAGAAAATGACTCTCGTCCGGAATATAGCCTAGAAAGGGGAGTATTACCATTGAAAACTGACGATGACGTGCGGTTAATAAGATAACAAGCAGTAAGAACCGCATCCGACCAAAAATTCTTGAAAGTACGTGCTTGAAACATAAGAACACGTGTTGTTTCCAAGAGATGACGATTCTTGCGCTCGGCCACACAATTCTGTTGTGGTGTATACGGACAAAAAGTTTGGTGGATGATGCCATTGCGGGCCAGATGACTATCGAGCTCACGACATAAATACTCACGTCCATTGTCACTCCGAATTTTTTTTAATTGGAACACCAAATTGTGTTTTTATTTCGGTATAAAAATTGTACCAAATGTTAAATAAAGGAGACAAATCTCATAAGGACCATTTCCGGACCTTTAAGACTATGTCTGATGAGATCGACCACATATTACTTCTTACGACGGATATTAACGAGAGTGGGGGTGGGGGGAGGGGGAATGGGGGAGAGCGGCAGCAGGGGGCGGCAGCAGCAAAGGGGCTAGGGTTTTGTGGAGAGAGAGGAGGGAGGGGTAGATGATGGCTAGGATTTTGGCTCTGATACCATGTAGAGTTGGAATAATAGGATAGATTTATTGATATTGAGAGACACATATATATAGGAGAGGCTAGCCCCTCTCCTATTGTTCTAAGCAATGTGGGACTAAAGCCCACTAACTAATAGTTCTAATATAACATTTAACATGTCACAAAAAGGTTCTAGCTTCCGGTGCCACAAAACCACGCAACAACATGGTATAACTCAGTGAACGAAGTTATGAATCTATACATGAGTCGTGAACCTATACAGGTTTGTAACTCCCACACGACGCTATGAATCTATACAAGAGTTATAAATCTTTACAAATTCGTAAATTCCCTAGCTGTTAAGCTCAGTCTCTTAACACCTAGTGTAACCCTGAATCTGAAAAGCCTCGTCTTGTGTAACAAAAAAAAATTCAAGCTTCCGGTGCCACGAAAGCACACAGTAGTCCAATGTAACTCACCACCAAATGTTATGAATCTATACAGAAGTTGTGAATCTATACAGGTTCGTAACTTCTAGAGCTTTTACATTCAGTCTTATAACACCCGGTGTAACCCTTGAATTCAAAAAGCCTCATCTTGTGTAACAAAAAAATTCAAGCTTCTGTAGCAGCGAAACCACGCAGCAGCCCAATACAACTCAATACCCGATGTTATGAATCTATATAGGTTCATAGCTTCTAGTGTTTTTTAGTTTAGTCTCATAACACACAATGTAACCCTTGAATCCAAAAGCCTTGTCTTGTGTAACAAAACAATTCAAGCTTCCTATGCCATGAAACAACGTAGCAGCCCAACGCAATTCAGCCACCTATGTTATGAATTTATACAGGTTCGTAAGTTCCAAACCATTTAAGTACAGTATATTAATACCCATTTTAACCCCTTAATCCAAAAAGCTTTGCCTTGTGTAACAATAAGTTCAAGCTTCTGGTGCCACGAAACCACACAACAACCCAATGCAACTCAGCACCAGATGTTATGAATCTATGTAGGAATTATGAATCTATATTGGTTTGTAACTTCCAGAGCTTTCAAGTTCAGTCTCATAACACTTGTTGCAACCCTTGAATCCAAAAAGTCTCTCGTTGTGTAACAAGAAGTTCAAGCTTCTGGTGCCACGAAACTACATAGCAGCCTAGCGAAACTCCACTCCTAATATTATGAATCTATACATGTTCCTAACTTCTAGAGTTTTTAAGTTCAATCTCATAACACCCAATGTAACCCCTGAATCCAAAAAGTCTCGTCTTGTGTAAAAAAAATTCAAGCTTCCGGCGCCACAAAAAGATGCAGTAGCCCAGAGCAACTCAGTCCCTGATGTTAGAATCTGTACAAGTTAGTAACTTTCAGAGGTTTTAAGTTCACTTCCAGAGCTTTTAAGTTGTCTCATAATACCCAATGTAACCTCTGAATCGAAAAGCCTCGCTCTGTTTAACAAAAAAAATTTCAAGCTTCCGGTGCCACGAAACAACGCAGCAGGCTAACGCATTTCCTCAGCGGATGCACATATGCAAAGTGCGTCATCTAAGTGCCACAAAAGCCTGATGTCCTATAGCTCGAGGGCCTAGAGGGATTTTAATCACACAGATAGGGCTTGAGCCTTTGACCTATAACATACCAACCACCTATGTTAACCAATTAAGCACTTGGGACATCGTACACCTTGTCATAAAATCAATATGGAATAACTACATAATGAAATACATGGGTTTGTCCTAACATGGAACAAATAGTGGGTCCGGAACTCCGGATTATGAATAATTTTAAGATCAAATCCTAACAATATGTTGTCAAATAACAGAACCCAGGGGCATCCTATTGCTTGGGCGAGGGGCTAGCCTCCTAGTAGAAAGATCTATCATTAATTAATCTTTGTGCTATTTGAAAATTCAGTTAATTATTGATTAGGAAAAGTATGAGGTCACAAGAGTTTGCCAAGTCGACTCCTAAATATGCTAGCACAAGTCAAATTACAATAACTTGGTCAATTGACAATGAATAAATCATACTTGTTATACGTGAACCATTAGGCTCCTTACCAAGAAGGCAAGAAGTTCAAATCTTCATTCACGTCAATCGGCTAACTGACCGGACAACTGACCGGATGACCAGCCAGTTTACCGAATTCAGAACCATTTCAAGATTCTAACTTGCAGATCAAGATTGACACCTAGTAGTGTGTCATGGCTACCCATATCATAAGATACTATAGTTGCATCAACTAAGAACTTGTCCATGTTCATTTACCAGGGAATTCAATCTTTTTGTTATACATCGTCTCGAATGCATATGAAATATGAAATTAGTATCGAATCTATAGGTACATATACATTGTATCTTGCTTACATATTTACACCTCAATTAGATGATGAGCATAAGTTTTTTCCAAGTCTCATCTCACAATTTACGTGGACTGTTTTGAGGGTAACCAAAAAAAATATTGGACATTCTTTCCTATGTGTTTGCTAGGAGTGGTAGATTCAGTACACCCAATGATTATCCTTTAATAATCATAACTAGGGCTACAATTGAGCAGTATCAAATTGTAGTTGCATGCCCACAAGATGTTGTGACAATCTCAAGTCAAAGGATCACTTGCACCAACAACATGAAGGACCTCCTTATTAAGTATTAACACATAGTAGATAACTTGATTTCTTATGGGAGTCCTGTTGTAATTGATTGATAATTTTATTGATAGTCCTCTTGGCTTTATATAGCCTTACAGTCAATATTACAATGATGGAATATCCTGTGGCATATTCTGGCATACCAAATATGTCCGCAGGATATTTCAATATCCTTTATGCTAATACAATCTACTAAATATGACATACTAAATATTCCAACAAGTCCTTTAGTAACTTATTCGACTTATAAGCAGCTACACTCTTGCTACACCATTGATATAAGAGAGTTGTCAATACTCATCAAATGAGTTCGCATATAGTATACTAGTTTTTTTGGTTCTAGTAGGTCCTTAGTGAACCTATGACTAAGAACACTTCAAAGGATTTGGACCTTATATATATTATTCTATGACCGTCTGAATCCATTGTCTCATTTTAGGGACTTTAGCGCGTTGTTACAAGTAGATATATAATTAAATCAAGAGAGCATAAATGCAAACACCATAAATAATAAGCTTTCTTAATAATGGATTGTCTAATAGAAGTGGTCTGTTACAATTAGAATCACCTAATTTAATCAGTTGCTAGGGCATATCAGTTTCAAGTCGAACTCGAGATCACATTATCGAGGCGAGCTTGAGCAAGAACTTGAGCTTGTAAACTGTCTTCATGCTCAAAATCAGCTAGGTTTGCAAGGAGCTCTGGCTCTTGGATGGGTAATCCAGCATTGAGTGCTTTATCATTGTGCAATGGCAAGCCCGTTAAAGAGATTGCTGAAGATAGAAGATCACGAGTTGAGTCTGGCTGAGTGTATAATACATGCAATGTAAAGGAATGTAGTGTATTATACATGCAAATATGCAATGTAGAGGAAAAAGAGCATTTGGCCGTAGGCAGGACTTGTTTTGTATGAACACTAGCAATAGCAATTTAAATTTTGTGTCGGGTACTGGGCTTGTATCTCTTAAAAGGTATATAGAACTTGAGTCGAATTGTGTCCTAATAGAGTCGTGCCAAGTCGAGTACTCATCCAGCTTTGCAAATAAGCTTCTTCTCGAGCTTCTTATGCTCAAGCTCAATTCTTTCAGGAAATAAATTGAGTTTTTTTTTTTCCATGTTCAAGCTTGGCTTGTTAAAGAAGACGAGTCGAGCGGAGCGAAGTCGAGCATTTTGTTTTCAGTTCAGTTCAGTCGAGCATGTGAGCTGCTTTGTTCATTTGCAAGCCTAGTTCTTAGTGCCGCCTGGCATACTAAACCAATTCTGGTTTCCTACTGCACAGCATGTATCTCAGCTGAAATTCTCAAAAAATTACTAGAACTTGACAAAATTTTGGGAAGTTTTTGTGGGTTCAATATGTATATGTACTGATGATATGGACTAAACTATCTAACTCCCTTTAAAACTTGTATCTAACTTATTTCTGTAATCACCACCAAAGTTCTGGACATGAACATTCAATTGAACGTCAATGGGGAATTTCAGAATCCTGTTCGGGATTAAAGGCAATGGCTAATTGTGAAGTAGCTAAAAGGGTCAAAAGGAGTATCTATTTCATCGACATTAAAGCCTTTTTCTTATCAAATTCTTCCACCTTTTCTTGTCATTGGACTGGTTTAAGCATTAGAGGGATACAACCTGGGTTAACCCAATTGAGGCTTAACGCAAATGCGTTATCTTTTGCAGGTAGAGGTTCTAGCTCATCTCCCTGAGCCCATCCACTCAAAGTCGTCGGCCAAGACTATAAACATTAAGAGAAAGCCCGATCATGATCAAGGTCCATGTTAGATCCAACCTGTAATAGATTAGTAGTACAAAATGGTGAATTAGCCCCACTGACACTGTCCTTTGGAGGCATATTCACTTTTGCTCTTGTTTGATTCATTTAATGTTGTGTTATCCTAAGGTTTCGAATTGGGTTTGACAATGAAGAGAGTAATAAGTTTATGATTATTTATGTGCTAACTTCTGTCAATATTTGTGTGCTATAAATATATTTGGAAAGTCCACGCAGAATTATAATAGTTGGAAGAAATCTGATAGGTTCCCAAATGTGGCTGACCTAAAACTGTAGGATAGCTATCAAAATTTGACATAGTAGAATGATTCGAAAGAGAATTTGGGGAAGAACAGTAAAATATATTTGAATTCAGAAAAAGGCGGGAAAGTATGAACTAGATCAAAAAGAATTCAAAGAACAATTGATAAGGAAGAGAGGTTGAAGAAGATATTACTTCTACTGCAGGGAAAAGAAAACTAACAGTAAGAACAATAAAAGTGACCATACCATTCTCCTCTTTCTTTTTTTCTCTTACAATCCTCTTATTTAGGCTTTTTCTAAGGGCACTACCCTTTTTGCTAGGGGCTAGCCCAAAAATGTTTCAAAATATTACAAGTTTGCCATCAATTTTTTTTACTTGGGGCTAGCCCAAGCAAAGGTATAAATACCAACTTTTGTTTTCTTTTTCTCTCTCCCTCTACTCTTTTCTTTTCTCCCTCAACTCTTTTTTTCTCTCCCTCAACTCTAGGTCAAAGAATTTAACCCCAAATTTTTTTCCAACCTACATTTTTTTTAAATTTTTCTCTCAACTCTAGGTCATTGATTTTTATCCCAAATTTTTCCCTCAACTCTAGGTCATTGACTTCTCTCATTTATTAGTAAGTCATCGAATTAATATATGTTTAATGTTTTAAACATGAATTTCACATATAAAAAGTTGAATTATGTGTTTAATGTAGAAAAATATTGAACATGGAATAACCGGGATCATCAAATGTTGTATACTCTCTTCCCGCCACGTCCGAAGAACACTTTGATGCATCGGAAAAATGGGTTGTGACACAGAGGACTGTCACCTGTCTGGCAGTCTCGATCATAGATTAGGACTGCCAGAGAGGTGGCAGTCCTTCACATATGTAGGACTGCCAGGGGCCTGACAGTCCTACATATGTTTTTTTGCGATTCTAAAATTTCAACAAAAAGTGCTAAAACGGAGGTCCAAGCATCATTTTTTTGCGATTTTAAAATTTCGGAAGACCGTCTAACGGTAAAGCGGTTACTTTCAGGCTCCTCGAAGATACGCTCGTTTTGGGACAAACCGGGCCTCGTTTCGACCTCCCAGTCAAAAGTTATGGCCCTTCAAAGTTTCAACTGACCATAAAATGCAGTAGAATGGTCATTCTCCGTGTTAGAACACGAAAAATGTTAATTTCGCATGAGGGTGGCCATTCTCCGTGTTAGTAACACGGAGAATGTCATTCTCCGTCTTAATTTACACGGAGAATAGTCATTCTCTGTGTTAGTAACACGGAGAATGGCATTCTCCGTCTTAATTTACACGGAGAATGGCCATTCTCCGTGCTAAATTACACGGAGAATGGCCATTCTCCGTCTTAATTTACACGGAGAATGGCCATTCTCCGTGTAATTTAGCACGGAGAATGGTCATTACAGTGTTAAAACGCAAGAGAATGGCCATTCTCCGTATTAGAAACACGGAGAATGCCATTCTCCGTGTTAAATAAAACGGCGAATGCCATTTTCCGTGTTAAATAAAACGGAGAATGACCATTCTCCGTGTAATTTAGCACGGAGAATGGTCATTCCAGTGTTAAAACGCAGGAGAATGGCCATTCTCCGTGTTAGAAACACGGAGAATGCCATTCTCTGTGTTAAATAAAACGGAGAATGCCATTCTCCGTCTTAAATAAAACGGAGACGGAGAATGACATTCTCCGTGTTAATTTACACGGAGAATGGTTATTCCCAGTGTTAAAACGTAGGAGAATGACCATTCTCCGTGTAATTTAGTACGGAGAATGGCATTCTCCGTTTCTAAATTACACGGAGAATGGCCATTCTCCGTGCTAAATAACACGGAGAATGGCATTCTCCGTGTTAAATGACATAGAGAATGGTCATTCAAATGTTAAACCACAGGAGATTGGCCATTCTCCGTGTTAGAAACACGGAGAATGCCATTCAACACGGAGAATGGCATTCACCTTGTTAAAAATGCAGGAGAATTACACGGAGAATGACTATTCTCCGTGCTAAATTACACGGAGAATGGCCATTTTTCGTACTAAATTAAGAGTTTTCAGTTGAGGAGCTCCTCACATAGTTTGATAAGTAGGACTGCCACCCCCCTGGCAGTCCTATACTGAAGTAGGACTGCCAGGATGCTGGCAGTCCTAACTCAAACTTGCTGTTGCAGCAAGTTTCAGTCAGGACTGCCAGCACCCTGGCAGTCCTACTTTAGTGTAGGACTGCCAAGTGGGTGGCAATCCTGATACTGATACTCTGTACATAAAAAATAACAATTCATCACAAGTACATAAACAACAATAATTCATCACAACTACATAAATATTCCACATCCAACTTAAGATTCATCACAATAATTCATCACAATAATCCAACTACAATAATTCATCCCAATAATTCATCACAACTACAATAATTCATCACAACTACTTAAGTTTCAAAGATTCCACATCCAAATTAAGTTTCAAACAAGTACATAACCATTCCACATCCAACTTAAGTTTGAAACAAGAAAAATATCCAGATCCAACTATATATCATGCCGGACCTTTGAACGAGATTCCCTATTATTCATGAAGGGGAAGTCGACCACGTCGTCGATGCGATCAAGCTTGTTGGCGACCGCGACACTAGTGTCACTTTGGCAACCTCTCCGAGCTTCGGGCGCCGGTTCGAAAATTGTTATCGGACGCTCGAGAGGACGTCCCGCACGTTCCTTCTGCTTTGACGCGGTGGATCGTATTCTTTTGTTAGCGGCCGGTGGGCTACATGGCAACATACAGTTATTAAATAATAGAAACAGAAATAGGACATGCAGTTACCCCCCGCATATGAGCATCATGCAGTTACCCACCCCCATATGTTATTACAGTAGGACTGCCAGGCATGTGGCAGTCCTAATGTAAATCAAGACTGCCATAGTCCTGGCAGTTCTCTTTCACAAGAGGACTGCCATAGTCCTGGCAGTCCTCTTTCACAAGAGGACTGCCAGGACTGTGGCAGTCCTGATTTACATTAGGACTGCCACATGCCTGGCAGTCCTACTGTTATGAGACCCGAACTGCCAAAACGAGATGCTAGTTTGTCGTGTTCTAGGGTTAGGGTTTCAACATAAAATATGGGTTTCTTGTGTTCGAAAATTAGGGAAGAGAACCATAAAGAGATTCTAAACCTATTTTATCAAAACTTTTTCAAGAATTAAAAATATTCTAGGGTTTTGAATAGAATGTACAAAATTCTCGAAGAAATTATGGAAGAACGTACCTAGATTCCGGTTGCTTTGACTTGCGTGTCATCTCTTCGAATCTACGAAGGTTGTGGAAGAAATCTTGGTGGAGGAATTGGGAGTGGAGTGGTGGAGAAGAAATTAGGGTTTTAGGAGAGGGAGAGGGAGAGAGCTCTTTTTTTCTTCTTGAGGAGAGAGAGTGTAGAATGACAAATGAAATGAAATGAAGGGTTTGGGGGGTTGGGCTGCCCCCTAGCAAATTTTGGGTGCCCCCTAGCAAATTCTCCACCTTCTTGGGCTGCCCCCAAGTAAGTGATGCCCCCAAGCAATTTGGTAGTGCCCTTAGAAAAAGCCCTTATTTATACTTGTTGAGAATCAATAAGGGACTTTTAGTCCCACATCGGAATTTGTAGTATGTAGAGGAGCTAGACTCCCTATAAGTAGTAAAGTAGTCCATCAATAAAATTACACCAACTATTATTTTCTACATGGTATCAGAGCCATAACTCTCTCTCTCTCTCCACAAAAAAAAAAAAATTTATAACTCTCTCCTCCCCCCCCGGAGCAGCAGCCCCCCCCCCCCCCCCCCCCAACCCCCCCCTCCCGACCCGCCCCCACCCCCCCCCCGGAGCAAGCAGCCCCCCCAACCCCCCCTCCAAAACCCCCCCCCCGGAGCAGGCCCCCGACCCCCCCCTCGCCCGACCCCCCCCCCCCCCCCCCCCCCCCGCCCGGAGCAGCCCCCCCTAACCCTAACCCTAGCCGCCAAAAAAAAAGAAAAAGAAAAAAAAAAAAAAAAAGAAAAAAGAAAAAAAAGAAAAAAATCAGTACCTTCTTTTTAGAAGATCTACTGCAGTTGCCTTCGAGAATCAGTACCTTCTTTTTAGAAGCTCTACTGTTGTTGCCTTCGAGACTCAGTATCTTCTCTTTAGAAGACCTACTGCTACGCATACGAAATCTCTTTAGATTTTCGTCTTGCTTCTGTTACGAAATCTCTTTAGATTTTCGTCTTGCTTCTGTTACGAAATCTCTTTAGATTTTCGTACACTCAGAATCCTTCTAGGATTTCTGTTGCGGCGTGCTGCATACTTCGCCATGCAAGGAGGCACAACTAAGTTTGGGCTGTCCGAACACGTCATAATGACGCGGTTCTAGTTGGTCGCATACACTCCAACATATCAGTGAGGAAGCTAGTTTGTTGTTTTCCCCCCTGATCTCTATCTCACCTGTCAGAATATACAGTTGACGAAGACGCTACCTGAGATCAGGATTCACAGAAGATTGTTGACTAAGATGAAGACGAAGCAAACGACGACGACTCAGGAAACAACAAAACCTCACTGATTACAGTTGCAGAAACCATGGATTCCATCTATGGGAAGTTGACAGCAGAAGAGATGAAGGCCCTGGTCGAGGATCTCCTGACCAAGAGATTACCGGAGGCAACCTCACGCGTGACCCATACTGATGTGGATCCGTCACCGTATAAAATGGGGAAGTTGGACAAACTAGAGACGAAGCTGGAAGGCACGACCAACTACTTAAAATGGTCGCGGCAGGCGATGCGGACGCTGAAGGGACGTGGCTTGGTTGGCTATGTAGATGGCCACACCAAGGCCTCGGTCGATCACTCCTCGAAGGAGTTTGCTGTATGGGAGATTGTCAACAATATCGTGGCTGGTTGGTTGACAGCCTCTTTAACCGATCAAGTGTCGGGTAATGTTGAAGCAATGGAGGGAGCTGCTGATATCTGGAGAACATTGAAAGATATGTACTCCGGTTCAGGTAACCCAATGCGAGTCTTCCAACTGCAGGATGAACTCGATCGGGTAGTCCAAGACGATCGTACCATATCTGAATACGCCGCCTTGTTGAAGAAGTATTGGTCTGATCTTGACCATTATGATCCTCTTGGAATGGAGGATGCTCAGGTTGAACCGGCCTTCGCAAAATATTTTCAGAGATTTCTGGATTATATCTCGCGGCAACGGATGATGAAGTTTTTGAAGGATCTCAACCCTGCATTTGAGCAACGGAGGAATGTACTTCTTGCGCAACCGAAGCTGCCGACCTTAGAGGATGCCATAGCTGCCATGGCACAAGAAGAAGCACGGTTGAAGCTGATGCCCACCAGGGGCATCTCCCAGGGGGAGCAAGTCGGAGTTGCCACATCTGCTCTTGCTGCTTTCAACCAGCCTCCTTCTGCGGGAGGCGTTTGCCACAACTGTGGTGACACAGGGCATTACATCCGCTTTTGCCCAAAACCAGCACGGAGTTCCTCGCGTGGTCGGGGCCGTGGTCGGGGTGGACGACGAGGTGGTCGAGGCAGCTACACTGGTGGAAGGGGCACTTACTCTGGAGGCAACACGGCGAATCTGGCGGATGAAGGCCGGGACAATCAGCTGGCGGACATAACTCCATTTGAGAGAGAAGTTCTTGAGAAACTGCGGGGCTCAAAGATTGGTTCTGGTGACCGATAGGTCAATTCTGAGGTGCCGCCCACCTCAGGAGATTACTGCACTTACTTTTCCCAAACCAGTGCCGGTATACCTCCGCGTGCTCTTGCATCTGTCTCTCAGCCAGTTTGGATTATGGACTCTGGGACATCCCGCCATGTCACGGGGTCCCGAGGTGAGTTCCGGGAATACTCTAACCTAACGCCGCCAGAAAGCATTCAGACTGCTGATGGTACCTCCAGGCCTGTTATGGGTAAAGGCACTATTGATTGCACTCCTTCCATCACTCTATCTAATGTCTTACATGCTCCTTCCTTTCCTGTCAATCTTATATCCATTAGCGCCATTATCCTTGATCTAAACTGTACTGTTTCCTTTGATATTCCTAAGATAATCTTTCAGGAGAAGGGAACGGGGAGACGACTGGGCACTGGCACATGGCATAAGGGTCTATGGTACTTGGACAGGAACGGTCTGGACAGAGCACTGGCATCATTGGTTGCAGACGCACAACCAGAAGTCCGAAGTCGAAGTGTCGAAGCCGAGCTACTCCTACACCATCAGCGTGTAGGACATTCTTCCTTTTCGGTTATTAGTCGCATGTTTCCATCCTTATATCAAAAAGCGAATAAAGAGTTGTTAGTTTGTGATGCTTGTGAGATGGGAAAACATACCAGAAGCTCCTATGTGAGTTCTGGGCATCGATGTACTGCTGCTTTTGATATGATTCATTCAGATGTGTGGGGTCCTTGTCCTACAACCGGTGTTAACGGTTATAGATGGTTTGTCACTTTTATTGACTGCTCTACCCGCGTAACGTGGGTCTACCTACTGAAGAATAAAAGTAACGTTTTTGAAGCATTTCAGAGCTTCCATCAACGCGTAAAGACACAATATAATGCTCGTGTTAAGTGTTTCCGGTCGGATAATGGGACGGAATATACCCATAAGAGATTTGCTGCGTATTTATCCTCTCATGGTATACTGCATCAAACCTCTTGTGCCTATACACCGGCTCAAAATGGTGTTGCCGAACGAAAAAATAGGCACCTGCTGGAGGTAGCTCGGACAATGATGCTGGCTATGAATGTCCCTAAATTTTTGTGGGGGCAGGCTGTTTTGACAGCCTCTTATCTCATCAACAGGATGCCCTCTCAATTACTGGACTGGAAGACGCCTTTGGAAATGCTCACGGGGACAACTGCGTACACCGTTCCTCCGAAAGTATTTGGTTGCGTATGCTTCGTCCACGATAACAGGCCTGGTGTTGGTAAGCTGGATCCTCGAGCACTTAAGTGTGTCTTTGTTGGGTACACCGGGACACAGAAGGGTTACGTATGCTGGAGCCCGGTTGAACGGAAGCTGTTTGTAAGCATGGACGTTACATTCAGAGAGCTGGAACCTTATTATGGTTCGGACGAAGGTTCTGCGTTTGGGAACACGCCTCACCCAGCGGGTGTTAGACGTGAGGGGGAGGTAGTACGCCCAAACGTAGTTGTCGGATCAGTACCTTGTCCTGTCGTGACAAACTGGCAGAAAGGGGGAGAAAGCATCAATGATACTGATACGGAGGATGAAGAAGACAATACATACATTACGCAGGGGGAGAAGCAGACAAGGGAAAAGGAGCTCCAAGTTTACAGAAGAAGAAATGAGCAGAGGTCCAGTACTGTGCCGTACCCTGTGCCTATAGTGCCAAGTCCCTCGTCTACTCCTGCCCTGACTCCTGAAGATGTTACTCCCGCACCGAATCGCTCGGATTCGGAAGCGGATCTCTCCGATTCGGATGGTATGCTTTCTCCACCACCCATTGCTCCCTTAAGGAGGTCTTCTCGCATTAATGCGGGAAAGGCTCCTATTCGTTATAAAGATTATGAACATGATATCGCCAACTACCTATCTTATTCTAATATTTCTCCGACTTATCAAACATTCCTCACTTCGTTAGACTCCACTTCTTTACCTAAGAATTGGCAGGAAGCAAAGAAGGACCCAAGATGGAAAGCTGCAATGATGGAAGAACTTGGGGCACTAGAGAAAAATAAGACATGGGAGCTGGTGCCATTACCTGAAGGGAAGAAAGCTGTGGGATGCAAATGGGTTTACACAGTGAAGGAGACACCAGAAGAAAAAATTGAACGATACAAGGCGAGACTGGTTGCAAAAGGCTATACCCAGACATATGGTATTGACTATGATGAGACTTTTGCCCCAGTAGCGAAGATGAGTACCGTAAGAACACTAGTCTCCATTGCAGCAAACTATGGGTGGAAGCTACACCAGTTAGATGTAAAGAACGCATTTCTTCATGGAGACCTACAAGAAGAAGTATACATGGAGACTCCTCCCGGGTGCTACTCTGTGTCAGATTCAGGTGAAGGAACGTCACATGGAAAAGTGTACAAACTGAAGAAGTCGCTGTACGGGCTGAAGCAATCTCCTCGAGCCTGGTTTGACAGATTCAGAAAGGCTGTCACTGGCATGGGGTACCATCAGACAAATGCAGATCACACGGTCTTCCTCCAGCATGCAAGAGGCCACATAACTATACTTGCTGTATATGTGGATGATATAGTGATCACAGGTGATGATGCTGATGATCATGAGATCACTAAGCTGAAGTCGAAACTCGCTAAGGAGTTTGAGGTGAAGGACTTAGGACAAATGAGATACTTTTTATGTATCGAGGTGTGTGATGGTGAACAAGGAATTGTTCTCTCACAAAGGAAATATGTACTAGATCTGCTGAAGGAGACAGGGATGCTGGGATGCCGAGCAGCAGTCACTCCAATTGACCAGAAGTGCAAGATAGGAGCAGAAGCAGGAGAGCCTGTTGATCGCGAAAGGTATCAAAGGCTAGTAGGCAGACTGATTTATCTAGGGCATACTCGCCCTGATATCTCATTTGCAGTAAGCGTTGTAAGCCGCTATATGCATGATCCAAGAACGGGTCATATGGATGCAGTATTTCAGATCCTAAGATATCTGAAAGGGACGCCGGAAAAAGGACTGTTGTTCAAGAAGAATAGATGCACAGATATTGAGGGATACTGTGATGCAGACTGGGCAAGCTGCATAGACGACAGAAGGTCTACCACGGGGTACTGTGTTTTTGTAGGAGGAAACCTGGTTTCATGGAGAAGCAAGAAACAGTCAGTGGTAGCACGGTCGACAGCTGAAGCAGAATACAGAGCAATGGCTCTAGGGGTGTCAGAACTACTATGGGTGAAAGCACTGCTGACAGAGTTGAAGTTGGATAAGAGGACACCGTTGCATCTTCTGAGCGATAGTCAAACCGCAATAAGTATAGCGAATAATCCGGTTCAGCACGACAGAACGAAGCACATCGAAATCGATCGATTCTTTATCAAGGAGAAGCTGGAGCAAGGGATACTGAAGATTGGCTCAGAAGAACAAGTGGCAGACTGTCTGACTAAGGGTCTTAGTTCATTAAGTCTGTCGAAGCTATGTAACAAGATGGGGATGATCAATATCTATCGTCCATCTTGAGGGGGGAGTGTTGAGAATCAATAAGGGACTTTTAGTCCCACATCGGAATTTGTAGTATGTAGAGGAGCTAGACTCCCTATAAGTAGTGAAATAGTCCATCAATAAAATTACACCAACTATTATTTTCTACAATACTAGAATGAAATTGTAACAAACTGCAGCTGGCGTGTCCAATCAGTTATGCTGACTGGACTAAGTGACGAATGGAATGCATCTGATTGGTAGCAGCTGCTGGCCTGGATAACCGCTCTTGCTGATCTGGCAAGCTGACCTAGTCAATCTACTGATCAAAACTCTGATACACTGCTCTGATACTCCATTGCAGTACTCTGATACTCCATTGCTCTGCTGCCAGTAGGTTTGTCAAGTGCAGGACTAAGCCAAGGTGTTCTCAGCTTTGGGTCTTATCAAAATCATACTCCAGTGATCCACCATCTGAATTTAGCATTCGAGTTTAAGCATGATAACTTTGATATTACATGAAGCTTTCTCGACAGAAGATTGTGGAAGTTAAATTGAAGATCAATTTGTTAACATCCCTACCGTTTCACCAAAAAGTTAGGCTTATGTCATCTCAAAATAAAGTTAAGGCTTGTGATGAGGCTCTTTTAAATGCCATTCTAATATGATGACACAGGTCCAATTTGAGAGTTGGATTTGTGTAGGGGTCTACATTTTTTTAACATCACCGGGGCCGTAGTTCGATCCTGAGACCGCCTACCCAACCGTCCTTCAGTCTTATAACTCTCCTCATTGATCACTAGGGGTCTACATATATTTTTAATTTGTGTATAATATGCGGAGACGATTTGGACATAAGTTGTTGTCTGATGCAGTGTAAATCCCTGTTGGATATAGGTGGTTATCTGATGCAATGTAAATCCCTGCCACTGCATGAAAACTTGTGGTAAATATTGAAGAATATACTTCTACATTATTGCAACGTTGCTAATTTTAGCATATGACTTATCTACTCAATATTATGATTTATATATCATAATTGAGGGTACAACGCACTTGGAAGTAACTTCAGGAAGCGCATTACTAGAAGAACATAGTATAGATCATGTACATAAACTCAATGTTATAGAAAGTCCCATGATACTCATAAACATTCTAACTATTATAATTAAGATCCACCCTTTGGTTAGGACTTGATCCAAATGTCACTCCATTTTATTTGCTAATTTGCAAATCTCTCTAACCTCTTCATCCTTCTGTTGGATTTCATCATGGTTGGTCCAGTACCACATTGTTGAGTAGAAGAGGGGGTAGGCCTTATTTTTGAGATTTTTTTCTTTTCTTATTGATAGAAACTTGGAGATGACATCTCCTGTACAACTACTTTGCTGTCATTTGCTACATTACTCTTACTCTTTGCTACATTACTCTTACTCTTACTCTTGCTACACTTTGCACATACTATTATGTATCACCATATACTACTTTATCTTATAGCTCGAGATCCTGCTGCCTTGCTGGATGCCCAAAGCAGCAGTAAGATTCTCCTTTTGTAGCCTTCGAAAAGGATGTAGAAGTTGCATTAATACATAGTAGGTAGTTATTGGTAGATGATGGTGGTTTTAGGTTGGAGAGTAAGCATATTCAGATTTTCTAGAGAAAAAGTATATAGAGGATGGAAGAATCTAGAGTAGATGGGTAGAGAGATTATAGAATACTCTAGCTCAAAGTGGTGGCTAGATGGAAGGCATTCTCCCCAGCTGCTTGGGTTCAGCTGCTTTGGGATCGATCTGGAGGAGCATATTATTCCTTCCTTTTAATAAATAAATCTTTGGAGTGGGTTGTGGGCCTTCAGGGCCGGGCATAACAGGGCTTTCAGGTTTTGATGGAGCGGGCCTATGGGCGGGAGATGTGGGCCTACGGTCTGGAGATGCGGGCCTACGGGTCGAGTTATAGGCCATTGGGGCCGGGTTGTAGGCCATTGGGGCCGGGTTGCGTTGGGCCATTCGGAGACAAGTTGAGAGTTCTATCAAGATACGTCGAACAATTTAATTTAATTACTATTGCTTCATATATATATATATATATATATATATATATATATATATATATATTTGGAATAAGGGTGAATTTTATTCCTCGCACATAGCGGTAAATGTATTACAATACATAATATCACATCTTCTCATGCCCCATATTATAATATTATGGAGCCAATACTGATACATCGAATTTTATGTTATGTAGAATTCCAATAGTAGGGGTAGTCAGGCCTTCGAAAATACGTCTGTTCCGCTCCTTCCAGACGTGCCAAATGGAAGCGGCAAGACGAACTCTGGCTCTTCTGGCCCACCCCGGATCCCGGCCTCTGTGATCTCGGATCCAGCTAAGAATGCTCCTGATGTCTCTATCCACACCAACACCTCCTCCCAGCTGCACGCACTGCTCAGTCCAAATGTGCCAGGTCGTCGAGCAACCAAAGAAGAGATGTCCCATAGATTCGTCCTCCCCATGACAAAGCACACACTTGGCATCTGGGATCTGCATCCCAAACCTGAGGAGTCTGTCTCTCGTCATCAGTCTGCCCCGCAGAAGTCGGTAGGCACATAGTTGCATTTTTCGGACAATCCCCTTACCCAAATGAAGTCCACCTCCTCAGCCCGGTCGTGGTGAGTCCGAACCAAGTCATAGCAGCTACGAAAGCAGAATAGACCTGACCCTCCCCCCGACCCAGGGCCGGCCCAGCTCCAGGAGTCCTCATGCTGGCTATTGTCTATAGTAATAAGGCAAATCTCCTCGGCTAGCTGAGCAGTGTAAGGATATCCTTCTGGCCTCCATATCTCATCTCTGATGATCCGACTGCATGTGAGTCCCCTGTCCGCCTCTCTGTCCAGCTGTCCTCCCAGTATCTCCAGTAAGGATCTGGAACCCAACTAAGGATTAAGCCAAAGATCAGTGGTCGTTCCATCTTTCATGTTCCTGCATATAGCGGTCTTAAGCACCGACCGACACCTCAGAATGGCCTTAAATGTGACTGAGAAATTATTGTCTATCCTGCAGGCCCAGAAGTTTGTCCGCCTTAGGTATCTGTTTGCCATCCATTTCGCCCAAAGCGAACCCCCCTTGATGAATCTCCAGGCCATCTTCACACAAGCTGCCTTCCTGATCGCATGTAGAGGCTGCAGCCCCACTCCCCTTCCTCCCTAGGACGACATAACTAGTCCCAGGAGATCGCATGCATCCCTCCCCTCCAGATGAAGTCAGCACAGATGGACTCCACTTTTTGAATAGTGGCCGACGGAATCTGGATAGACTGGAGCCAGAACATCGTGATGCCAGCAATAACTGATCTCACCAACTCAATCCGACCGCCAAAAGATAGACCCACAGCCTGCCAGCCTTCCACTCTTCTCTGAGCAAAATCTACCAAGCTGTGACAATCCTGCTCTCTGGCGTAGTTGACTGTCAGCGGGACCCCATGTATTTCACTGGGAGCTCACCTTTTTCTACTCCCAGAGCGAAGGCTCTCTCCTCCTTAAGCGTGCATCGGGAACTGAAGTAGACTCTGCTTTTTTCCCTATTTAACTGAAGCACAGATAGCCTTCCGAACTCCTCCATGATGTCTGATAGCGCTCTCATGCCCCGCATGGAAGGCTGGAGGAGCACCAATAAGTCATCAGCATAAATCAGATGTGAGACCACCGGTCTCACCAACCGAAAAAGGGGGACGATCTTCTTGTTATGCACCGCCGTGTCAATCATGCAGGTGAAATACTCCATCACCAAGGTAAACAAGTACGGAGAGAGGGGGTCACCCTGCCTTAGCCCCATGTTGCTCCTGAAGTAGCCATGTGGCGTGCCCTGGATGAGGACTGAGAAGGTAGGGGAGCAATTGCACTCCCTCACCCTCGCAACCCACCTCTCGTCGAACCCCATGGCGAGCATCAAGTGGCATAGGAAGTCCCGGTTGACCGTATCATAGGCTTTCCTTAGATCCAGCTTCACACACGCCTTCATCCCCCCATGTTTGCTGAACTCCCTCACCATCTCATGTGCAAGTAAGCTGTGCTCCGCTATCGATCGGCCCTTGATGAAAGCTGCCTGATTCTGGGACACCAATTCCTGCATAATCCCCTCCATACGCCTGCACATAAGATGGGTAATAATCTTATAAAGAAAGTTGCAACAAGCAATGGGTCTAAAGTCTGCAAGCGAGGTAGCGCCCTCCTTCTTAGGAACCAGCGTCAAGAACGTGTGGTTCATCTCCTTCAGAAGCCTGCCCTCCGCGAAGAACTCCTGAACCGCCTCCAAAACAGGGTACTTAAGCACACCCCAGTGTCGCTTAAAGAACCCTGAAGAGAAGCCATCAGGCCCAGGAGCTTTGTTAGGATTAGCCTTCATCACAATGTCTTCCACCTCCTCCAATCTCACAGGGGCCAATAGCAGGCTATTTTCATGGTGCGTCACCAGCCTTTTCGTGACAAGGGCTGGGAACGTACTAGTGTAATCCGTCTGCTGGTATAAGTCAGAATAAAATCTGACGGCCTCCTCCTGAATCTCCACCGAGTCCCCTACCAGACGTCCCTCGCCATTCAGAAGTCTGGGGATGTTGTTCCGGTGCTGACGAGTGCGGATCACATCATAGAAGAATTTGGTGCAACGGTCACTATCCTTGAGCCAGGTGCATTTAGCCCTCTGTGCCGCACTGATCTCCTCCTGTAACCTCATGATGCTGACCTCCTCAATCAGGGTCTTCTCCCTAGCCGCCAACTCTCCGTCCAGAATGTCAGCCTGTAGAGCCACCTGAGTGTCCCGATGCTCGGCTTCCTTTTCCGTCAGAGAGGTCCACGGTCTCATCTTCACCCAACCCCTGAGCGCTCGCTTGATCTGCTTGAGTTTATGAACCATGCGGAACTGAGTCGTGCCTTCCCGGAAGTGCTGTATCTCCCCCGTAACCACCTCCTCATATCCAGCCGACAGGTACCAGCTATTGTTATACCGAAATGACCTCGTCCGCAAAGTAGGTCTCTCACAAATGCCAACTCGGATATGAGAGTGGTCGCTAGTACCAGCCGCAAGACCTTCCGCCACCGAATTAGGGAAGCACCGGAACCAATCACTATTGCCCAAGGCCCGATCCAACTGACAAGCAATCCGATTATGTGTGATCTTGTTGTGCCAGGTCCAGACATGGCCAGCTCTCTCCGGCCCCCTCAACCCAGACAGGAGCAGACATCTCTGGAAGTCATATAAGACCGAATCCGGAACAAGGCGACCTCCCACATTCTCTTGGCGAAGCAGCATAGCATTGAAGTCCCCCATGATAAGCAGAGGAAGATGCATGTTGTCCGCCATATGACCCAGGCGCACAATGTCCTCCCACAAGGACTCCCGGAGTCTTCGATCATTGTGTCCGTATACAGCACCCAGGATGAAACGGAACCCACCTTTGTTCTCAAAAGAAATGCCAATAAGTTGTTCCGATTTCTGGATCTGCACCCCCTTCCAGCTATCTCGGTTCCATCTAACCCAGATCCTTGCCATATCGCATAGATCTAAGTTGTGAATGTGGTCCCAGTTTGCCGAAGTCCTACGCGAGAGCATCGCGGCCCCTCTGATCTTCGTCTCCAGTAAAATAGCAATGTCACAAGCCTCTCTCCTCAGAACTCCTCCAATCTCTCTCCAGCGACCAATGGAACACCCCCCTAATGTTCCATGCTAGGACCGACATTAATTAATAGATGTCGGGTCCCCCTGAAACTCGTCTGGATCAACACTCGGGGGGAGTATCTCATCCGCCTGATCAATGTCTGCATCCACCATGGAGGAAGGAGCAAGATGTGCCTGAATCCTGCTAAGTGTAAGAACCCAGTCATGATTGGCCTCTGTCTGGACGTCCTGATCCCGCGCCTGTGGGATATCCTCTCGCGTGGTCGGTGCATGTCTTTTCCTGCTGGTGTATACCATGATCGCCGTGGAGGTTTCCGTCTCCTTCTGACTACTGCCAACCGCACTCATACCCCTTGTCACCATGTTCCTCTGAGGCCTGAAAGGGACCAGCGCGCCCTGCGTACTCTCCTGTCTCTGCTGTGATCCAGTCTCCAGCCTCCTGTCGACCCCCATCACCGTGTCCTCCTCCATGTGTCTGTTTGTCGACGTCTTCCCAGGTAATTGGCTGGGAGCCGTCTCCATCCCGAGTGCCTCCGTCTGAGCCGCCGGTGGCCTGACAGCCTCCGTCCCCTTATACTTACACGCACTAGTAGCATGCCCAAAGCACTCACAGTAGGAACACATGGGAGGAACCCAGTCATACTCCACTGACTGTGTTAGAACCTCCCCGGACGGAACCTGATATTCAAGCATACTCGGTAGTTCCGAGCTCGCCTTGATCTCCACAAAGACCCTGGCATACATCAGTCTGGTGCAGAAAGCAGTGGCCTCGTCTGCCTTGATCGGTTTCCCTACGAGGCTGGCGAGTCTCATGAGGAGCGGGATGCTCCAATACTTCACTGGAAACTTTGGGAATCAGATCCAGATGGGATAGCATTCAGCACCTCCTTCTCACATCTCAGCTCCGGCGTCCATTCCTTCAATATGATGAGTCTTCCATCAAATGACCATGGTCCTCCCTGCAAAATCCTGGTCACATCCTCCGCTAGCCCAAACTTGACATAGTAAAACCCATTCTCTCAGGAGAAGAATTCCATGCTGCCTTTGGGTCTCCAGACTCTCTCCGCATAACCCCGAATTTGGCCATAGAACGGCTTGTTCCCTAACACATATAGCACCAAGTGTTCTTCCAGAGTCAGAAACCTCCGCTATTTCTCGGCGGAGAAATATGCCCTTAGCCCTCCAACCGCCATCGGTGTAACAAATTCCATCGACAGCGGGTTTCGTCTCCACTGGTGTGCACACCTCCTTCCATGACCGAGGTCTCTGCCTCAGAGTGGGTCATGATTAGAGGGTTCGCAGATCCCGGGCCTTGCTACCAGTATCAACAGCAATACCCTTTGCCTTCTCTGCCACCGTCGCCTTTGGCCGCCATCCAGACACAGTAGCACGGTACCTCCCCCTCGGCGACGGGGATCGACTGTGCCTCTCGAAGGCGACTCCCATAATTCCCTCGGGTCTGGGCACCTCGTCGCCCTCCAGCCCGTCATCTCACCACCGTCTGCCAGCCGGCCTCTCCAGTCTCGTCTACCTCCGGCGTAGAACCCGACCCGAATTGGAAAACCGGTGCCGTAGCCCCCGGCCCTCAGCCTTTGTCGGACCCCAGCCCAGTCCCGACCCGCCTCGCAGGGGGCCTCCACCCGCGTCTGACCCCCCGGGGAGGGTCCAACTGGATCCGGCCGGGACCCCCCCCCCCCCCCCCCCCCCCCCCGCCTGGGGGGTCCCCTTGCCGTCGCCGCCCGACCCCCCCCCCCCCCCCCGGGGAGGGTCCCCTTGCGCCCGACGCCCGACCCCCCTCCTTGGGGGGTCACCGCGCTGCTATCGGGGGTCTCCGTACTGCTGTCGCCCGACCCCCCCGCCTCCCCCCCCCCCCGCCGCCCCCCCCGCCCCCCCCCCCCCCCCCCCCCCCCCCCCCCCCGCCCCTTCCCTCCTTTCCGCCGGACCCCTCCCTCGAGAGGGTCTGGGGGGCGGAGGGGAGGCGCATTCGCCAACGTGGAGAAAACCCTAGCAGAGCTCATGGAGATTTTATTATATATATATATATATATATATATATATATATATATATAATATTATATATATATATATATATATATATATCAAACTCAAGTGGCTGAGGTTGGAGACATTCTCCCTAGTGGTCCTATATCTAGCACTTGATCTAAATGCTCAAGTGGCTGAGGTGGGAGACATTCTCCCCAGTGGTCTGAGTTTGAAATCGGAGGGGGTGGGTGGAGCATAATTCCTTCCATTTAATTAAAAATGGTGAGTGGATATGTGTGAAAGCATCAAAGGGAGGGTGAATATTTAGATCAAGTGCTAGATATGAGACAAGAATACCAACACTCGATGTATCCTAGTATCCTCCGTAAGGTACTCTGGTCCTGGAACTCTCTCCGACTTTAATTTACTTTTATGAAAATAGTTATACTTGCGAGCTTTGATCCGATGTCTTCACTGACTTTTTACACACGAGCTTTGATTCAAAGGGTTCGCCGATTTCTACACAAGCTTTGATGCGAAGGCTTGCTGACTTCAACACTTACAAGAAATATTTTGATCTTCTTACAACAATTGAAGATCCAATTTACAACTCAGTATATCTCAAATAGATTGACAAATGAAAGTTCTTGTATGTATAGAGAACTTTGTATTTGGTAGAAATTTAAGGCCCGAAGAAGTCCAAATAAATGAAGGAAAATAGGTTCATTTATAGCACACAAAATAGCCTATAGAAATAGAATCATTACTGTGCAGACGGTATATTGTCGGTATATGTATTTTTGCATAGTAATTGACTATAAAACGGCTAGTTTTATACTTTTGTAGTATTAATTGATGAACAAAACCACCTAGAGGTATGCTATCGGTATACCGTTGGTATATCACTTCTTCAAATTCTTATGCTGATGGACATGTTGGATGCAAATTTTGTTCACATTGTACCGCCAGTATACAGTTTTGATAAAAAATCTCAAGATTTGGGTATTTTGGCGGGGCTTAGTTTAGCTTTTACTTTTCCACACCTACTAAGTTACAATCTTCCTATAATATAATATAAAGAAATATTACACATAACTCGAGGTCATGATAGCTTGAATTTTCTTTTGTTTGAATGATGATATTTTTTTTTTCTGATGGCAATTGTCCGAGGCAAATCAGATTTGAAAATCTGATTAGCTTTGGAGGGCTTGCTAGGGGTAAGCATTATTCAGTTCTGGACCGACAACCAAACCAAATAAGAGATTAAATTCGGTTTCGATTTTGAAAAATACTAAAATTTCTTTTATGATTTTGGTTTTAATTTCGGTCCAAACCAATAAACCAAATATGATACAATTATGTAAATACTCTCAATTATATGCTTATTTTATGAGTAAAAATGTCTATATTTTGGAAACAACAATTATGTGTAGGGCTAATTAGAGTTTAGACCCTGGATTTTTTTTTTTTTTCATTTTCCTACTATACCATCCCTAGTATATATAGAAGTTTTCATTGTTAAGCATCAGAGTAAGGGTATATAATGGAAAAAATGAAAATAAATGAAAAAATTCAGGGTCTAAACTTTCTAATTGGACAAGAGGACTTAAACTCTAAACTGGTATAAAATTCAGGGTCTAAACTCTAATTAGCCCTTATATGTATGTTTTTAAGCCTAACTTTGGTAATTTAACATCTAGTCCAACTTTGACCCAATTTTTAAATAAACATGTATATATACAAATATATTTTTAAATATAATTTAATCACAATTCCAACTTTGTGCCGGCCAATTAACAATAAAAATAGTCCAAACGATCAAACCGAATAAACTGAATAAACCAAATCGATTATATCATTCGTTTTGGTATGGCTAATTTTGGTTCGATTTCAGTTTTGATTTTTAATTTAGGTTTATTCGGTTTTGACTATTTCGGTTATATTAGAACGAATAAACCAAATGCTCAGCCCTAGGTTCACCCCCGAATCCCCATGGGAGCGTGTCCCCTCGACGCATGTCCGTTGACCGGGCAATGGAATCCCCGAATTCGTGGACTCTTGGATGGATCAGAGAAATCTTTGGGCTGACAGTGTCTATGGCCCATCGTGTCCATCATGGTTTCTTCAACTACATAAGTATATCTTTAATCTTGTTTATGCTTTTCTGTAAAATGTTAGACGAACAATGTAATATACATAATAGCAAAGATGATAAAATTTATGTATTAAAAATATAATGGTTGCATGATCATTAGTAGTTTCATAACAAGAAACTTAATCGACTAATCATAATAAAAAGTTCTAAATATCGTTTGGCTAACAATATGGGCCTTCTGTGTCGATGTGGTGCAGGGCCTTGGACTGGGTGGAGCGGCCCTCTTGGGCTACGGTAGTGTGGGCCTACGGGCCGAGTAGAGTAGGCCCTCTTGGTTGCGATGTTGCGGGCCTATAGTCCGGGTGATGTGGGCCTCCGAGTAGCGGTGTTGCAGGCCTACATGCCGGGTGGAGCGGGCCCTCTTGGTCCGCGATGTGGGCGAAGGGAGGGTTGTGGGTCTTTGGAGGCCGAGTTGTCGGTCATTTGGGTAGAGTTGTCTGAGCAAGGTCCTTCGGGGTTGGGATGTCTGAATGGGTCCTTCGGACTGAGTTGGGAGAGTTGTACCAAGTTTCGGCATATACGTTGAATATTTAATTAATTATCTTCTTCAAATATATTTGAAGTGGAAAATCTACATCAATTGTTTATCTTAAGCACGAATTTTATACTATATTTTTGGACGTGTGTTGGATCTATTTCTCTTTGCACATATTCTCGATTGTTGCGTCCGTTGCATTTTTCAATCTACCTCTCGGAATGATCTCTATCACACGCTCCGCTCAAACTTGATTGTCAGCGGGTCGGCCCTGGCCTAGGACAGCGGACGATCGCCAAGGGCCCACAAATCTTGAGGGCCCAAAATAATTAGTTTAGACATAAATATGTTAATAATTTTGTATCTAAACCAAAACTAGTATGTACTATGGGCCATTTTAACATAAATCGATTATGGTGGAGTAATGGCATACTAGACATTTATTTATAGGCCCTTGGTTCAATCCTTGGTAGTAAATTTTTTTAATTTTATTTTAGTTTTTAATATTTTTTATATTATGTATGGAAGTTTATTTGAAAGTTTGTCCGGGCTCCCATAAGCTCAGGACCGGCCCTGATTGTCAGTACCACGATCCTCCAGTCGGACAGAACGTTTCTCTAGATATGATTCTCAATCAATTTATTTAATCTCAATTCATTCTTTCTTCTTAATATTAAGCTCATATTGCACTTAGGGAAATTCGAATCTTCGACTCTGTTTTTTGAATTCTATGTCTTCAAGACTTGACCACGGGTTAATGCTCGTTGAATATAACACCTAATGCTAAAGAGACGGACAAGATGATGCCATTAAAGAATTTCTAACAATCATGTTGGGGTTTAGCTATCATCACGTCAACCCCTTCTTGGAGGAGAGGATAGAAGTAAAAAAATTCTTGGAGCAGAGGATAGAAGTAAAAATGCAGGTCTGGAAAGGTCAAGAAATGTTGTTTACATATTCTCCTAGTTCTAAGATCACAAAGAGAAGTCATTCCCGAGGAGTGAGTTAGGTGTGCTGCGGTTAAGATGATTATTTTAGTGTCAGTCCGTTACTCTTTTATGTGATGTAGCTGGCTTACTTTCATTTGATACAATTACTATTAGATATATAGTCTACATGTACGTGTTTTGCACGTATTTTAATTAGAATATCATAAGATCAGTTGTCGTCTTCCGTCTTTTTCAGGTGACTATTCATGTATTGTGTTCTTTTTACAATTTCAAGAGATTCGAAGTACGAATTTTGTTCTTTTATTTAAAAAATTTTCTATTGAGAAACAATAATCTTTGGAAAATGATGAGAAAAATTATTACCATTGGAACATGAATAGTTGTATGGAAAAAGGAAACTTATGCAAACTTTATTGCTTTTACTCTTAAACATAAATGACGTGCAAGTTGACATAATAACATCATGTTTATAAAATTTTAGGAATTCAAAGTTTCACCACCAAGTTTCCTATTAATATATATAGGCTAATTATAACTTAATACTCTCAACTATTCGAATTATTCAACTTGGTACCCTCAACATTGATATGTACTAACTTAATACCCCTCTCAACTAATATTTTCAATTTGGTACCCTCCGTCACTCAAGAGTTACATTTTTGTTAAATTTTTTTTATATACCTAAACTACAATAACCCAGTTGCCCTATCCCCTCTCCCTCTCCGGCGGCAAGCACTGTCGTGCCCTTTCCCCTCATCCCCGGCCTAATTGCGCCCCCGCCTCCAGGGCCATCGTCGCTCGGCCCCCGCCCTCCACCAAGGCCATGGCCCGCCGCGCCACCGCTTTGCGGCCCACCACCTCGTCGCGCATACCCTGTGTCCCCGAGCGGCCCCTCCCGCACCCACCCCTCCTCCAATACTGGTCGTGCACCCCTCCCCGAAGCCCCCCCCCTCCCACCCCCCCCACTAGCCACGCCCCTCCCCTCAGCCCCCCACCCCCCTACTGGTCGCGCCGCCCCTCCCTTCCCTAGCGCCCTGCCCTTCCCAAACGCCCTGCTGTGTGCTCCCCGCCCT
>JANAVB010037772.1:0-27306 GCA_029216955.1 Iris pallida
ACATATGTTTGTTAAAAAAAAAAAATTAACCACTGGTTTTGGTCAGCTCAAAAATCCACCAAAATCGGTGTAATATAATTTTGGATGGTTTTATAAACACTCCAAATCGATGGATTTTGAGATATTTTATTATTTTATTCCATTTATATCCTCACCAAAATTTATAACGATAACTGTTGGTTGTAACCTGGAGAAAGCTGACAAGGTGCAAACACTCTGTTAGAGAAGGCAATGATAATAGAATAAGAAGAGGAAGCTTGTGTTGTGTTTTATTCAGCATAGGTTTGTGCCTTTATATAGGCTATACAAAGATTGAAAGATGTGGACAACAACAAAGCAAAGGAGGAAACTCCTCCTGGCCACACAAATGTGCCAAGGACTAGGAAGCTTCCTAAAGAATAGGTAAACTAGGAGCTAGTCTAGATTATTCACTAACATTCTCCTCCTTAATCTAGATTTGATCTAGGTTGAAAACTCCAAGCTCCTGCTGCATTTCAGCGAACTTCATTCTGGCGAGAACCTTCGTGAGAATGTCGGCACGTTGCTTCCCAGTGCACACGTACTCCACCTTTATCTGCCCTCTTGCAACACACTCGCGAATGAAATAAAAGAGACAATGTGTTTACTGTGCCCATGAAACACTGAATTCTTCATCAACGCAATTGCAGACTTGTTGTCGACATAGAGTGTGACTGGCTTGGGCTCGCGACCAGTTACTTCACTAAGCAGATTCCTCAGCCACAATGCTTGACATGCTGCACTCATTGCCGCCATGAACTCAGCTTCATAGGAGGACAACGCGACAGTTTTCTGCTTCTGAGACGCCCAAGTGATTAGGTTCCTGTTGAGTAGAATGCCATTCCACTGGTGCTCCTCCTGTCGTCGACATCTCCGGCTAAGTTACTGTCGGTGAATCCGTGCAGTTCATCTTCAGCATGTCCTCTTTCATACATGAGTCCATACTCAAGTGTTCCTTCACATATCTGAGGATCTGTTTCACAGCCTGGTAATGCGTGGTTGTTGGCTTCTCCATGTACCTACTCACCATTCCAACAGCATAAGAAATTTCGGACGAGTGTGAGTTAAGTACCTGAGACAGCCAATGATGCGCCTATATTGCGTCGGATCGACTGGGGTTCCTTCAAGGTCCTTTCTGAGTTGCAGTTTAGCTTCCATGGGATACTTGGTCGAATTCTAATCTCCCATTCCAAACTGCTGCAACACTCTCTTCGCATATGCTGATTGCTTCAGTGTAATGCGATCACCCCGTTGGTCTACCTTTATACCAAGGTAGTAGGAGAGTAACCCAAGGTCACTCATCTCAAACTTCTGCATCATCTGCTGCTTGTAAGCTTTTACTACAGTTGTTTTTGTGCCTGTGACGATTAAGTCATCAACATACACTACGACAATGAGTTCACCCTCTCATTGTTCTTCGTGTACACCGCATGCTCTTGAGTGCATCTGATGAATCCCAGCTACTTTAAGCAGCTATCCAGGTGTATGTTCCAGGCCCTCGGTGCTTGCCGCAAACCATAGAGAGCCTTGAACAGTCTATACACCTTGTGCTCCTGGTTCTTGACGATAAGCCTTCGGGTTGAGCTACATATACCTCCTCTTTGAGGTCACCATTCAGGAACGCAGATTGACGTCCAAGTGGTGAACCTCCCATCCGTGCTGGGCTATAAGGGCGATAATCAAACGAACTGTATCGAGTCTAGCTACTGGAGCAAACACTTCATCAAAGTCAACTCCATGTTGTTGAATGTACCCTTTTGCCACAAGTCTAGCTTTGTGCTTGAGGATCTTGTCTTCACTGTCTCTCTTCACCTTGTATACCCATTTTAAACCGATGGGTTTGTACCCAGATGGTGTAGTGTCCCGTCCCGTTCAGTCAATCGGAGAAATCGAAACGTCAATGGCGTTCGGACTTAGCCTTACAACGGCTACTCGGAGACATCGCTTGGTCAAGGTGACCGCTCGCTCAGGTGGGATAGTTTCGGTGAACTTGTCTCATCTTAGCCTTCACATAATAAATCACATGTTTTCAACTTGCACAAGTAGGCTTGATAATAAAAGAGACGAATCCACATAGCTAAAGAGAATAGTCCCGACGAGTCGAATTGAGTAAGAATATGGAAAGGTCCAACGTCGGCTTAGAGTTGGTGCAAGGCGTGCTTTGAAAATGATACTCGATCCTTCGTCCCGTGGCTTGGGAAGGAAAGTTGGTTGAGTAGGCAAAATTATGATCGTAGCCCAAGTCATAGGCGTCGCCCGCATGAATGCTTCATAAAGCATGCACGGTCCTATCGTCCAAGGCTTGGCATAGCCTTGGCTTGCCCATGAGTTAAGTTGCGTTGAGCGGCTTGTGACCTAAGTCTAGGCACCCGAGTGACTTGATCGTTCAAGCAGGTGCGGATCGGGGGAGGGGCAAACGGGGCGTGGGTCCGGGTACCAAGATCCAAGGGGCCCCAAATAATTTTAATAGTTAGTAAATATAATTATATAGTATTAATATATAATAAAAGAGTTGGTAAAAGTAAAAAATGACATTTACTTTTACCGTAGTGAAAGTTTGTCCCTTTCGATTCCAGAGAAGAAGTTTTGTCTTCCAATTCTAGAGGCGAATTCATGGCCAACGATAAGTGTTCCTAGAAATTGTTAATTTTAATTCTTGCTTCTTCTTTATTCTACTTATAATTGAATTCCAAACTCCTATTTTTCTTTTAATTTATCCTTCATGTCCTCTTCTACTATCCATAATTTTAAAATCTACTTAAGGATTTGAAGTTAAGAATTGAGATTTTACAATCGTTGAATTGATGTGAGTTACAGCTAAGACAACAACAAATACTCACTGAAACGATGACGCAAGTTTCGTCGAACAATCTCCAGATGAACTTGATGTATAAAATTTGAGTTTCAATGATGAACTTGATTGTTGGTGATGCTAATACCGACAATAACTTTAACGATCTTGAGTTGGCCGTCGATGACCCATAGCTCCCCCAAAACTATATGATGATGCTCCCCCTCAGATTGAGTTTGCTACAAACCTTGATCTCCTTCCTGGCTTCGAACTGCTGAAACCGATGTCGCACCGTGAATTTGGTATTTGGATTGATCTGACGATTGTTGGATTTGGTATTTGGATTTGGATCATGTGCGGGAACGAAATGTTCACTACAAATATGTTATTTTTATTGTTCTACTTAACCATTCCGGAAAAGCCAATTTGATAGTTAGATGGATTTAGTTTTTAGATGTTATTTAGTCGAACTTGATTTGGAATGAGTTATGGTGTTTGATTATTCAATTATATGAAAAATGGTGCAAGAGTTTGTGTGTAGGAGTTTTTATTGATTTTGTAAATATTTTATGATATTGTGTTTAAACGTGATTAAAACGGTTCTACTTAAATTTCTATGGTACTATTTTTTTCAAGAGAAACGATATTTTAACGATACCCGAAATGTAAAATGCGCTCATGATAATGAAATAATAAATCTTCTCCAAAAAATTAACACTTTGTTTTCAATATATCTGAATAAGGGGCATCATTTGGATTTTGCCCTGGGCATTAAAATACTTCGGGCCGGCCCTGCATTCAAGTCGAATGCGTGCACGGCACGATCCATTAAGGCAAAGCTTGATGCAGCCTTTGCTCGTTAAGTTGTTGCGAAGTTAAGTTAGGCAAAGTTATGTCGGTCGACCTAAGACATTACGAGTACCATCCCGCTCTTTCGCAGTTTGTCAAAGTTAAGTAGTCCCACGATATCAAGGCCCATCGACTTGGGCAGGAGTGTCGCGTGGAGTACGATTGGCTTAAGGCACGATGCACGAACTTAGTGTTTAAGGCAAGGACCACAATTGATTCAAAGTAAGTTTTGAGAAAGGACTATAAAATAGGCGTTCATGAGTTAAACAAAATGATAGGATAACAAGGAAAGAATGCTCGCGACCGTGGGTCGTCGAGGGGTCTCAAGGATAGAAGTCTTGAACTTGGTTTTGAAAGAGATGGTAACATTGGAAGAGGAATGACTATGTGAGACGTCAGTTTGTGTCGAGTCTTGCATGGTCATTGAACAACTTGTCGACATGGGCGAAGATTTCCTCGAGCGGCAACCCTGGGCCATGGGACCGACTCAGCCTAGGAGAAAACAGGTGTATAGCCGAGCTGGGAGTACTCTCCCGCTCAGGTTAGTCGGGGAATTTCAGCGGGGATCGCTACTTGCGCTGAAAGGTATCTCAAATAACAAAGCTATAAGTCCAGGTATAGCTTGTGATGCTAGTGACTAAAGTTCATATAGATGTCAGCAAAATAGCGGCGATCTGTGTGTATGCCTTTGGAATGTGTCGAGTTGAATGTGTGTACATTTTAGAAGAATGTTTGGGCCTAAAATTGGCAAAAACATAGGCGACGTGTTTGGACACGAGATGTGGCATCGAGTCTTAAGTGTCGACATAAAGTTGCATAGTTTGGACTTTGAGTTGTCTTGAGTTTAAGTCAGGAAACCGCCGTAAGGCAAAGTCGGTCGAGTGATATTTAGTCCATAAGTCCTGATTGGGTCAGTTGGTGATTGAAGTAGAAAGGGCCGCGAGGCGGCGATGTGGTTTAGTCACCCTGAGTTGCGAGGCACGGCACGATGGATTCCTAGCACGATCACATGGAAATGGAGCCTCATCGCGTAGTTGCGTCTCTGATTTTGGCCGGAAGGCAAGCACGACTTGATAGATTAACGTTCTTGAGTTGGACGTTGTTGTTGCAAGCACGGGATGGTCTAAAGACACGAAATAGGCCAAGTCGTCGGTCATAAAACTGATCCTAAGACAAGACTAGAAAGACAATTGATAAGAAGGGACTATGTTGCACAAAGTAAATCAAACGTGTTGGTTTTGTATGGGTGGGGCGAGAAGCTCATTCCACCAGTACAGTTGAGTACTGATACCCACATAGTTTCCATGTACAGGCACAGGTAGAAGCTCGTGGCGTGGAGCTCGCTTGGATGCGTCGAGGCACGGAGTTCCTTGGCGATTCGAAGCGTGCGGCCGCATGGAGTCAAGACGTATACGGGACATAATGTATGGGCATCGCCTTCCAAAGCATCCGCTGGCTCAAGACTTGTATTTGAGAGATGAGACAGAGCTGAGTGAATTGTAAGGTGAGAAGAGTGAGCTTGAGTGACTTGTAATCTTGGCCTTGTGTCACGACCCGGACCCACTGTGAGGGTACGAGCACGTAACAACGCCCAGCCTACGCCGCAGTGTCGACGGTAGAACGCTGTTCTAGGTCACTATCTAACCAACCAATCACGCAATTATAAAATGTACTTGTCAAAATATCAACTCCGAACGGAGGACAAGTATAGATATAATGTAATCTCAATCACAATCTAAGCACGATATGATAGCACAGAAGATTATAACTAAGACTAAATAACAGAAATAAATCCAACAACTAAGTAATATAATCTCAGACAAACTCAACTACATATCTCAACTTATATACAACTCCAGTTCTAAAACATGAAAGCTAAAACAAGATAAACTAGCTAAACTCCCGATCACTCCTGAGTGTCGGGGCCATAGGTAGCTAAGCCATCTCCTGGTCCGTAATATGTAGGGCATGTGTCCTCAGGGCAATCATTTGTAAAAAATTTAACAGGTCCAGTCAGGATAGGAACGAGTACAACTCATCAAGAAAACCCAAGTAATAACAGAGAACTATAAAGTAGTTATAGACAGTTTTATTGATGAAAATGGCAGTTTATATTTAGGTGATAATATAGAGAAGCAGTAAGATACAAGAAAAGTAAAGTAACTAAAACAAGAGAAGGATGATGGCAATGAAGACTGTAAAATAAATCTAGCTGAACTAAAGTAACATAATAAATCCAGGCAGTAAATGTAAAACAAGTGTAAAACTACTATAAATCCAGTACGAGATGAATCTAATACAAGATGAATCCAGTACAAGATGATTCTAGGTAGTGATCAAGAATCTAGGTGAGTCCAGCTATTCTAACAGTATGTTTTAAAATACTGAGATCGACATGTAAACGGATGTAGGTAATCAGGCACATCTCTCACTGATCAGGCGAGAGATGGCTATGCTTCCAGTAGATTCCAGATTTGGGGTATGTCTACATGCCTTACTCAATATTTTCCCGCCCCGCAATACAAATGAATCCAGAATTCGACATGAGAATCGAGATGAGTCCAGCCAAAATATGATGATTCCAGAAATAGATTCCGGAATGATTCCAGTGATTCCAGTAATAGAGGCCAGATAAGTATGGTATGTGTGTCGCATACATGAATCCAGAAATATCCATACATGTTGTAACAGAGAATGACATAAAACTAACTATAACTGAAGTACAGTAATTGACAATTAAATGAAAGAACTATCAGAGAATGTACTCGCCTGATACTCTGAAAGAGTAGTGTAATGTCAGATGTCTGCACCGGAGTCACAATATCCTAAATAGAGCAGTACAGGTTATAGTGTGTTTAAAATAAGACAGATGAAGTCTACGATGCAATCTACATAATTTCTAGGCCAATCTAGGTCAAAGTCGACTCTAAGTCAAACCTGGTCAACTGTCTAGGTCAAACTAGGTCCAAGTCAAACTTCTAGGGTATTGGTCAACTCTGGTCAACATGGTCAACACTCTAGGCCACTAGGTCAACACTAGGCCTAAACCATAATCACTAAGCCTAATAGAATTCTATACTAGGCTAACAACCTAGGGAAACCTAATACTAGCTATAGGCTAGAAATCCTATAGGTCTAAATACCAAACCCAAGCCTATAAGCTAAACTAAACTCAAGCTAGCACTATAGCCTACTACTACTCTACCTATAGCCTAAACCAAGTCACAAGCCTAAGCCAATATACTCAAAACCTAACATCACATATATGCATGTACTCATATATATACATTCATACATATATATAAACTCACATATATATAGCATACATACATTACATAGATTCATACATTCATTCATTCATTATCTTACTTACATACATATATATTTAGCATAATTGCATTCTACATTCATTCACATATATTGCATATATGCACTATATATATATAGAGAGAGAGAGGGCAAGGAAGGGGGCATGAGGAGTGGTATGGGTACATAGGCTAAGGCTGTGTGTTATCTCAGAATTAGATAGTGAGGCAGGAGTAGTGTTCTCAGCCTAGGTCCCAATCAGTCCCTGTGTGTGTAACCTATGTGTGTGAGTGATACATAGATGTGACAGTAAGGTAAATGAGTGTAGGAATGTGTGTAAGTGTACATGTCAAGGTGACAGTCCAATGTGATAGGAAAAAATAGTAGGGTGTCAATGTAGTGGGTGCCAATAGGGAAAAACAATGTGTGTATATGGGGCTGACATATGTGTGACAGTGTGTATGGGCTTATGTGACTGAGATGCATTAAAATTTCAGTTAGCAGTGACAGTTTTGTGTGTGTGTGTGTGGTGTAGGAATGAGAAATCATCTCAGGAACAAAGTGGCAGTGTGTGTATGTGTGAGTGAACATGGCAGTGGTGGGTGTGGATGTGCACTAAACTCAGGTTTTAATTTTAGAATTACTTAGTAAGGGTTCTCAGGAACCTGAGATTAATTAGACAGTACATATCAGTTAACTCAAGGTCCCAAACTCCCATACCAATCAAAATCCAATATCCCTACACCAACAAAACCCCCACATTGCATTAAGTAACACATGTAAATGAGTTTGATATGTAAATTAACATCAAGGACTGCTAAAATAGGGAATCATTAATGTAAACAATCTCAGGAAATCAGGAATTGTCATGAAGGTAAACTGTTTTAACAGTGTATCAATAACAGTTCACATGAAGTCCCCATACCAATTTCGATATCCCAAATCCTCAACACAACTCTTAAACCAACATTTACGTAATCTAATACACATGTGTAAAGAATCTAACATAGCAATTGATCATCAACATTCATAAAATCTCAGGAAATATGAATCAAAATCCCCAAACTCACGAAACCTGAGAACTGTCAGTGAGTGAATGAACCCACAGTTCGAAACCAAATTCAAGGTCAAATTCAAAATAAAATGGAAAACTAGGTGTACAGAGATTAGGGTCGTATCCCACATGTCTTGGGAGCCAATTGTGTCCAATAAACAGGATACAATGTGTCCAAGAATTGGAAATGCCCACAGTGACAGAACTGGTACTGAAGACTGCATCGTGCAGCCATGTCGTGTCCGATTGGACACGACACAGAGCTCGAGAGGTGTTGAGCCTGTGCATACACGTTCGCCCATGATAGGGCTAGAGTTTCATCACCCTGCAATGTATCGAAACCGTGTCATGTCCAATCTACAGCCCCGTATCAGAGACACGAAACACGCGTGCACAGTACAGGGCAAAACACGTGCACACGCAATTTCTTCGTGGACACACATCGAGGTCCTATGAAACTTTATAGGTATCATATCAGTCATTAGGAGAACGTGTCCGCCAAGTTTCATGACCTGAGTCGCTGTGTCGTGTCCGCAATGGCACCCGAGCAGCAGGACAGCCGCACGAGGCCAGTGCGCAATGTCGTGCGTGCGGTGCGTGTCCGATTGGGACACGAATTCTCCACAGAAACGTGCTCAGTGTTCAACACAATTAATCTACATATCAAGGACTTCAAAATCATGTAATTAGTTTAGCAAAAATCGAAAATAAAATCCTTAGAGGCATTTCATCGAACACCTAACATACACTATGACACGTGTCCGATACGGACACCAAACGGACACGAAATCTACCCAAATTCGAGGTACATCTAGGGGACACCTAAACCTAGCCTAATATGCAAAGAAATCAAAATAATAATGCAATTTAAAGGGTTTTACCTATAGGTGCAAATCCTCAATAAAACTCCAAAGAGGGGTGTTCCTCTTGATAGTCAAACTTCTCCAAATGAGCCCAAAACTGAGATCAACCTCAAGAAATATTAAACATTCAGAAATTAGAACCTAATACAAAAGACTAGGATGAAAAAGGAGATCAAATGAATAAAATGGAAATTTTTGGAAGGGGAAAAATATCTTTCTTTCTCCAAGTGTTGGAATGATAAAAAGAGGCAAGCCCTAATGAATAAGTGTTTATATAGGGTGGGGATCCCTATGTGGCTGGTCATAAGCTCAATAATTAGGGTTAGGGTTTACTAAATGGCCCATGGGCTTAAGTCATGATCAATCAAATCATTAAGCCATAAGTCATTTCATGAAACCACAAACCATGACTTAAATTCACTTAAACTAATCATCCTAATCCAAAATTAGTTTCTAATACTAAAAGTAGGTTAACCTAAGTTAGACTAGGGTCACCATGGCTAGGGTTAGCTTCTAGGCTAGTCCACTAGGTCTCAACCAGTCAAAGTCAAACTGGAATTCACCAATTCAATAAATCATCAAATAATTCAAATAAGTCAAAATGACCAAATTATCCCTAGGCTAAAAATGATAATTAAATCATCCTAATAACATGGTTAGGCTCTAGGTCATGCAGTCTCTAGGGTTTCACTGGCAGCACATCAAAATCACAAGTCATGACTTAAAGCAGTTTTTAAATAGTTTAAAAATTATTAAAAATCACCAAAAATTATAATATGAAATAAATATCAATAAATTATAATTATAATTACAAAATTTCAAAATTACCCTCATCTGGAAAACCGGGTGTTACACCTTGCGTCCTTTGTAACCTTTGTTTCAATATCAATAAAGAGCTTCTTTTAAATAACTTGTGTTTTTTTTCAAATTTCTGCTGCTATTATTCAATGTTTCTGCTTGGGACTTCCGTGCGACGACCCCGTCGCAGTCGCTAAAATCGGCCGTTATGGAACCCGCCTTACACGAGCACAATCTAGGCTCGTGCGGTATCACGCCTTAGCGAGGACGATCCCTCCTACGGGAGCGGGACGTGACATAATGGTATCAAAGCACGGCTTTATGTCCTTGGACTATCGATTGAATTCTTTAACTCCGTTATTTTCACAAACTCTGAAATGTTGCTTCCGCAAAGTTGATATCGTTGGTACGCTCTCTCAAATGTTTCACGGGATGTCCATACAATAAGTCTATCTATTTTTCAAAATATAGAAAAATAGTTTTTGGCAAAAACAAAAATATGGTTCGTGTAAGCACGGTTAGCTAAGTCGGGCTGGGCATATACACCAAAGTTGCGTCGACATTAGAAAAGTCGAATACAGGATTTGAGTTGTGTCGAGCAAGAATGAATTAAACTCGATTGAGTAAAGTGAGATGACTATTGATAGGGGTGCTATCGAGCGACGATAACGTCGGTACGATATAGATGAGCGTGCTTGAAATTTGAAGAATGGTTCGAAATGGGATTCGAAGAAGTAGATTATGAATCGAATGATAAGTTGAGGATTTGTTGAATGACTTTATCCTTGAGTGATGTATGCGATAGCCTCAGGGATGTCGATCGATCGATCAAGGATGGAGGGTACCGATGAGTCTATCAGCAAGCGTCGCGTGTACGCAAAGCCATAGATTGAGTATCATTGAATAAATTGTAGTCTTGAGATTTGACGAGTTGAGTCGAACAACCTAGAAATTGACGCACACGGAACGTGCACGGGATTGAGGATTACGCAAGTATGAAACGCAAAAATTATTGAGTAGGTGAAATCAAATCGACGAAAAGTTAAGGAGTAGCGAACAGATGACTTGATCGAGGAAATTAATACGGATTGTATACGAAAAGTTAGCACAACAGGAAGATAGCATGCATAAAACGTTTGATTCAAATGTTTGAAAATGACTCTGAGGATTGGAATGGATGTCGTTCTATGATTGAGTTAGCAAGAAATGATACAAATTGAGAAAATATGTTGGTCGATGATTTAAGATAGATGGATGAATATACGTGATTCGGGTTTGAATGAATTGATCTTGTAAAGGACTCGAGGGATAATGATCGAACTTGAATTTGAATGTCAAGGAGATTATCCAGTCGGACGATAGCATCATACGCAACGACTCAAAATTCGTTGCAAAGGAAGATCGTCAGGTTACGCATATCATCGATGGTATTGAGGTGTATCAAAGATTGATATGCGATAACTCGGGGGCACTCTAATTCGAGGAATGACGATCGTACAAGTGTTATTATTCGGTTGGATGCTATACTTAGGATTTTGATTCAGATGAATATGGATGAAAATGGAAGTGTTTGATAGTTGCGTTGATAACCACAACGTCGACGATCTTGTCTTGCGCGAGCACAACTCCAGCCTCGTACATGCGTCGCGTCAGATTTGGGGCAATCGTTCCGCGTGAGCGCTGATATGGTGATTCATGTCGCGGGAATGATCGAACTCAAAAAATTAGGATACGGCAACTTTTATTGTCTCGACTTGTTGGCTTGATACGAAGGTAAACTCGAGAATTTGTAGGACTTATAATTGACGAATAAATGAAACTTGAGGATTGAGTAGGTCCAATCCGTGCATCGAGAATGAATTAGTCTAGACACAAAACAAGTGTTACGTCCCGATGAGAATGATTATCTCGTGGGAGCGTGCATGGTGATTCGTGCCCACCGTGGATAATCTGACTCGTATGAGATCGGGACACAACATGTTGTTAAGTCGGACGACCTTGTGATCGATTACGTGAATTGGGATGAATGACTTAGGAAGTATAAAATATGAATTATGGATTAGCGATGAATTGTGTCGTAGCATGCTTGATTTGAGAAAGATTGATAGGCGAACTATGTCGAACGTGTTCAAAGAGATAGACTATACGAAATGGCTTGATGAACGAGTGATATCGATACGTCAAAGAATTTATTGAAACGTGAATTAACGTAGGATGGCTTTGCTGAATGACTCAGACCCGTGCGACGAACGTTGGGATGTGTATAGGGAATCGATGCTCGATATTTAGAAATTGGAGTGATACGAGCTTGGATAGAAAACCCCGTACTATCAATTTGGTTTGACCTTAGGATGGGGTCAGTGTTGATATTGTTGTTTGGGAACTATGATTCCAATACTGATGGATTGACTATAGCCTAAAAGATATAGCCTAGCGGTTCGAAAGACGTCCCAGTACGGGGTGATAGAAATTGCGGAGGCACCACTCATGAGGCTCGGTTGACATACGCGTATATCAGGGACATCCGAATATGTGCACGATCCGACTCGAGTGGTGATGGGGGATTCTCTATCACGAGGCTTGACTGAAATGCATGTATTTTGGGGACGTTTGAAATATGTGCACGATCCAACTAAGTGATATATTGAATTCAAGTGAGACTTGAGGAACGGAAACTGTCGAGGATTTTAAGATCGTGAATTTTGAAGAAAATATTGAGGGTAGCACGAGCGTGGCTCGTATTTTAGAAATGTATAGGAGAAATGTGTGCGAGAGTCGTTGAATATTCGAGTGATAAAATCGATAAGTAAGTACTCAGTTAGTTTCGAGGACGAAACTTTTTTCTGAGTGGTGTATGATGTAGTACCCCATTCCTGTCACGACCCGCACCCTAGAGTAAGGGCACGAGAAGTAGGTACGTCCAGCCTACGCCGCAGTGTCGGCGGTAGAACGTTGTCCTAGGTCAATCATCTAACAATATAAAGTACCTGTACAGTTTATACTCTCCGAATGGAGGTGACAAACAGAAAATAATCTCAATCACATCTAGGTAGAAGAATGAAAGATAGATAGATAGACAGTAACTCAAAGAGAACAGTAGAATAGATGAAATAAGTCCAATTGTCTAGGATAACATAACATCAGAACGTCAACTCATAATACAATAAGTCTAAGAGTCTATACATCTCCACATCTCAAAATACAACTCAGAATGTGTGACAAAAAGATAATATAGAAAGACTGCCTAGACTAAACTGGTCTAGACTACTGGAACAACATCCTCAGCTGCAGGTGGATCCTGCTGAGGGTCCACAACATAAGTGTCATCTAGTCCTGCTCCATAATAGGTAGACACCAGGGCCTCATCCTCATCCTCTGTAATATTTTCAACAGGTCCAGTCAGGACAGGAACGAGCACAATACATCTCACGCGGTGCATAGTATGATAGGAAATATAAAGCATGCAATAGAGTAAAATACAGGAAACGCTGAAGGAAGATACATGTAGCAAAAGAGAGAACTGTAATGAAATATCTACTATAATAGAGAACTAGCAGTGTCTAGTGAGTCAGAGTAAAATATAGACATGTGAAATAGCATAGAAGATTCATGACTACAGCTAGGAGTGATTCATGACTACAGCTACTGGGGTAATATCCACATGACTATTTCTACTCCCCTATCCCCAATCAATACACAAGGATCCGTTCAAGTTATGTTAAGATTCATGATAAGCCCATAAATGGGAGATTCATGAGAGGCTCTGTGAGCATGAGAGTACATGAGTCACAAGCGATTCGTGAATCTATGAAAGCATAGAGATACATGATGATTCGTGAAAAGCACAAACATGCTGTATCTGATGCTCCTGAGGGGGATAACATCTCATAAAAAGATCCATATAGTACCAATCCGTGATAACAATCGTGTCAGCATCAAGTAAAGTAATCTAGAGCAAGAATATAAATCCCGGCAAATATGAAACGGTCAGAGAATGTACTCGCCTGATAACTGAATGTCTGAAGAAGATATACTGTCTGAGGAGAGGTGTATGGCTCCTAATCAGAGCAATACAAGTCACAATGTATCCACAATGGTAAAAATAAAGTATACAATACATACTACATGATTCTAGGTCAATCTGGTCAAAAGTCAACTCTTGGTCAACTCTAATAGTCAAACTAGGTCACAGGAAGTCAAACTAAGTCAATAAGGTCAAACAAGTCAATTACTAGTCAACATGATCAATCTGGATCAAGTCTAGGTCAAACTTAGACCAACTAAGGTATTGGTCAAACAAAGACCAGTCAGTAAAGTAATTAGGTCAAACATGGTCTGACTAGTTGAGCTAGTCATTTATTAGGTCAATTAGGTCATGGTTTGACCAATAGTTGACTTTAGTCAACCATGGTCAACAATGGTCAATTCTAAGTCAAATAGTCAAAGCTAGGTCAACACTAGTCAAGCTAGTTATTTTAGGTCATTCCTAGTCATTTCTAGGTTAACTAGGTCACTTTTGACCTAAGGTTGACTTTGGTCAACCTTTAGTCAACAAAGGTTAACAAGTTGGGTTTTGGGCCATTAGGACTAACCCTCAAGCCATAGGCTAATAATCTTGGCCATAGGCCATAGTCATGGGGTTTCATAGAACCTATACCTAGTAGTTATATATATATATATATATATATATATATATATATATATATATATATATATATATATATATATATATATATATATATATATATATATATATTTTTTATATATATATATATATATATATATATATATATATATATATATATATATATAGACTCTATCTACCTACTACCCATATGTCAAAATAGGAATACTATATATAATACAAACCCACATACATATATATATATATATAATATTACTACATGAGAACTAATACAAATATATATATCATATATATATATACACATATATATTTATATATATAAAACCTATTTATATATTACATATATATAGAGAGGGAAGAGTGAGAGGGATATAGAGTGAGAGAGTGAGAATGAGAGAGAGAGAGGGCTGTGAACAGAGAAGGGGAGGGTTCCAGTATTCCTGGAACCAAACTTGGCTCCCCAACACACACACACACAGTCCATATATACATATATGTATATATCACACACAACTACCTATACACACTACCATTTAACCCCAAATCTCACCCACACTCACACATACATATATACTACATATATACATACTGAAATACACTAATACAAAGTATAAATTATATCAAATTTAGGTTTGAAATTCATTTTTACAAAACTTGAAAATATCCTAAAATCTGGAAACATAGGAACTGTGAACTCGAACTAGGTAATCCCAAAACACATACAAAAACGAGCTAAGGCTCGATTCCCTAGGTTGGTAACTGACACCCCATAGATACCCTAGTATCCTAGGTACCTGACACGACACCACGACACGATTTTACGTGTCCAATCACTCGAAAACACCACACGGGTAAATTAGGATACACAAACACGTACACAGCGTCGTGCACGTGTTCAGTTCACTCTAGGACACGACACACACGCACCCGTGTCTCGTGCTCGTGCACGAAGGTGCGCCTAGGGGTAGGGTACCTTTCCAACACCCTGCACTGTGTCCACGTGTCCTCAGGACACGGCGCAAATACCGTATCAGTCGAGTTTTCTCGACTGATACACATTGTTTACACTGCGTCGTGCAGTGAGTCACGCGCCTCGTGGACACGACACGAGCCACGTGGGGCCTCGTGGTCACGTCCACGTGTAGCCCATATGTTGGGCTACACACTCGTGCAAACACGAGGTGTCCACGGCTCGTGTCCGCGCGACACGAAGGCCGTGTCAGTGAGTGTTTAACACTGTGTGCAGTGCACTGTGCGGTCAGTGCGTGTCGGATTTTTCGTCCGACACGACACGAGAGTACCTCAAATTCGAGAGGGGGCTTGTCAGAGGATGCCCCCTCCTCTGTGCCAAGTGGCACGTGTCCACGTGTACAATTCGTAGAGAAAACTGTGTCGGGTAGCAGGGGATTAAGGTGTACACAGTGCTGTGTCCTGACAGCGTGTCCAAGTCGAATTTTCGACACGAAATGACACCCTGTCGTATTCAGTCAAGTGTGGGTGTAAACTATAAGTCTAGGGCTACAAGATTATGAAATTTGTTTTACAAAATAATGAAATTAATTTCTTTGTGGCATTTCAACAAACACAGTTTCCTAGTCTAGGATACGTGTCCGATACGGACACCAAACCAACTCAAACCTTCACCAAATTTGTCCTACAGTACCCTAGTACCTAGATGCATGCAAATATAAAGAGAAAACACAAAATTAACATGGTTTATGGACATTTACCTATTTGGTGAAAAATCAAAAAAAACACCCAAGTAAGGGGGAGGGGTGTTCTTCCACTTGGTGATGCCCAAAGCCCTTTAATTTCCTTGATAGCAGGCCCTAACTAGTACCCTCTAGTGTAGGGGAGTCCAATGCAAGAAACTAGAGGTGATTTAGATCAAAATTGATCAAGTTGTGTAGGTTTGAAGAAATAGGATTTTTTTAGGTTTAATTTTATGTAAAATTGTTCATGAATGATACAATGGGTTAATATAGGATGGTGTAGGGCTAGGGGGGTACCCCATGGCCGGCCATAGCAAGGGGGGTGTCCTTGCCCTTCCTTCATGGCTAAGGCATGGACTTTGGTGAAAAGGTCTTGATATTTTGAGTGTTTGTAGCAAAATATCCTATAAAGTCATTCTAAGATATTTATACTACCTTAACCCTATGCAAATATCTATCCCCTTAGCATTCTAGGTTAGTGACTAATCCCTAGATTAGGCCAAACTTGGTTAGGGACTATCATGACACTTAACAATAATTAAACAATAATAAAAACACATAAATCTAAATAATTCCAAATAATTCCTAGAAATTTACCAAAATACCCTTTAGGCTAAAAATCACTAATTTGGTGTTCTAAGCCTATGGCTAAGCTCTCATGGTCATGGCAACTTCTAGGTTAGAGAAAACTAGGGTTTACACTAAGTTATACTAACCAAAATCACAAAGTCATAAGTCATGACTTAGAAAATGGTTTAACTTAACTAAAATCACCAGAAAATCATACCATGACTAAAATACCACTAATAAATAATAAAAAATAATAAATTTTCAAAAAATCCCCAATTTCAGAAAACAGGGTGTTACAAGTCTACCCACCTTAAAATAATTTCGTCCTCGAAATTTAGATGGTCGTACTCCTCCTAGGTCAAACCTCCAACAATCATGGACGAAGCCACTACCTAGGCAACATACAAGGTCAACAAGCAAAATATGGGTAGTAGACCTATACTGGGTCATGTCCAAAAATTGGCTAACAGTTTTAGGTCATAAGGTGTCCTTAATTCAAATCGAAGCCAAAAGTAACTCCATGGGGTAAATCAGAATGGAGCCTCGGGTCAGAAAAATCGTACTAAGCAAATGAAGCACACAATGGTATGCCTGAGTGGGACACTAAGGTCATGGGTGTAGTATGTCATGTCTAGGTCATGTATGTGAAGTCAGTTTTGAGAAAACAACTAGTCTTGTGCTCCAAATTTAAAAGTCACGGTAATGTGTCTACGATGATCATAATTCAGAGTGAGAAAAGTCTATGGCCTAAATTGAACCAAAAATCATGATGAAATAGTAGTGTAAAGGACAGGTTAGGTGGGACAGTCCTGGTCATAGGTATAGACTAGGAAGATAAGAAAACAATAAATCACAGGGCTAAAAGGGTTACCATTCTATGGTCAGAGCTACTCTATCAAAAGGCATAACATATATACACTAATTTATTTAAGGGAAAAATTCTTGACAAGAGAGTTTAGTCAAGAATTATATTAACAACTAAACTACTCCTACTCCTACTCCTAAGTAAGAGATGAAGAAACAACAACATTCGACAAAATCAAAAGAACTAACAGGTCAAACTGATCACTAATAAAGAACAGGTAGGAGCAGATGGAATTGGATTTTAAGATAGATATAATGAAGCAAGGTAGGAATGGAATTTAGAAGAACAGAACCTGCAAGCACATCGCCAACTGCCTGAGCATCCTCAACTGTCATGGCGTAAGCACGCCCCTGCTGACCTCTTCCAGCCTGCTGCTGGAACTGCAAAAATCTCTGCTGCTGTGGCTGTAACGGTCCTCTCTGCTGCTGTCCTACCGGAGCCTTGGCTCCTGCTTCTGGTGCTGCTCCCTGTGCTACTCTGCATGTGAACTGGGAAGACTCCCTCAGCTGGTGGTCTGCTGTCCCATATAGTAGGCACGAGCCCAACCTCTTCCTGTACTCTCCCCATCCATGTCCTGATTTCTTACAGTAGGGACAACTGGTAGTCTGCTGTCTCGGGGCCTGCTGCTGCTGCCTCGACTGCTGATACTGCTGTGGCTGCCTCTGCTGATGCTGATAGTGAGGCCTCTTGGCCTAACCTCCACTGCTGCCTGCTCCCTGTGTATCACGGCCCCTCTTGAGCTTCAGCTCAAGATCATCCTCAGCTGCCATCGCTCCTGCTAGGATCTCCTCAAAGGTGGCATTCCTGTCACTCTTGGTCAAGGACTTGACCTCCTTGACCAAGCCTTTCCTGAACCTCCTCGCCTTCGCTGTCTCGCTAAGGCCCTCCACGAATCTGCTCAACCGGCAAAACTCACCGGAGTACTCCTCTACAGTCTGGTTCCCCTGAACCAGGTTCTCGAACTGGGTCTCCAAAGCACCGACTGCCTGATCCGAGAAAAACTTTCCCTTGAAGAGCTCCTTGAAAACTCTCCATGTCTGCCCTGGAGTGCCTACTCTCGGGTCCGTCTGATACCAGGTACGGGCAAGATCCTGCATCTGGCTGGCTGCTGCCTCTATCTGTAGTCCGGCTGGTATCTCCGCCAGTCGAAAGATCTCCTCAATGTGCTCAATCCAGTCATCAGCATAAAGAATCCCCTCTGTCCCCAAGAAGTCCCTGGGGTTCATCTTCTTGAAGTCCTGTATGCCCGGAATCCTCTGCTGTCGCGGCTGTCCTGATCCTCCCTGTGGCTGGACTGCCAACCTCTCCATCGTCACTCTAGCCAGCTGATGGACCTCATCAATGCCTCTGGTAAATGCCGTCGTCTGACGCTGCTGCTGGGTCTGCTGTGACTCTAGAAACTGCTGGAAATATGTAAACATCTGTGCAGCATCCACAAATCCAGATGGCATCTGCTGCTGGTACTCCTGCTGGTACTGCTGGTGCTGCTGGTGCTGCTGGAACTGAGGCTGACGAAACTGCGGGGGAGGCATATCTGGGGTAGCTGGGATGGTCCCCCGAATAAGTAGAGGTGCACCCCCAAATGTGGCAGAAGCTCCCACATGAGCTGGAGTAAGGGGAGCTGTGGTCTCCGGGTCCTGGTGAGCTGGACGAGAGGTGGCAGACCTCTCAGTGGTGTCACCTGGACCGAGACGCTGTGATCGTATCTCCACCATCCTGAAGACAGATCAATAAGGAAGTCAATAACGGTACAAGGATGATAGTATCAAAGGACAATATGAAATAGATTATACAGATTTGAACAATAGTCAGTAGATTCAAATCCATGAAAATTTTCTAATTGTGATTGAGTATCCACTCTCTCTAAGCCTATTCCTTAAATCCTATCACAGGTTGTAGTGATACTCTAGTTCGAATACCACTACATAAACAGGACCTGCATGGGCCACCACTAAAAACGTGTCACCACCCGCACCCTAGAGTAAGGGCACGAGAAGTGGGTACGTCCAGCCTACGTCGCAGTGTCGGCAGTAGAACGCTGTCCTAGGTCAATCATCTAACAATATAAAGTACCTGTACAGTTTATACTCTCCGAATGGAGGTGACAAACAAAAATAATCTCAATCACATCTAGGTAGAAGAATGAAAGATAGATAGATAGACAGTAACTCAAAGAGAACAGTAGAATAGATGAAATAAGTCCAAGTGTCTAGGATAACATAACATCAGAACGTCAACTCATAATACAATAAGTCTAAGAGTCTATACATCTCCACATCTCAAAATACAACTCAGAATGTGAGACAAAAAGATAATATAGAAAGACTGCCTAGACTAAACTGGTCTAGACTACTGGAACAACATCCTCAGCTGCAGGTGGATCCTGCTGAGGGTCCACAACATAAGTGTCATCTAGTCCTGCTCCATAATAGGTAGATACCAGGGCCTCATCCTCATCCTCTGTAATATTTTCAACAGGTCCAGTCAGGACAGGAACGAGCACAATACATCTCACGCAGTGCATAGTATGATAGGAAATATAAAGCATGCAATAGAGTAAAATACAGAAAACGCTGAAGGAAGATACATGTAGCAAAAGAGAGAACTGTAATAAAATATCTACTATAATAGAGAACTAGCAGTGTCTAGTGAGTCAGAGTAAAATATAGACATGTGAAATAGCATAGGAGATTCATGACTACAGCTAGGAGTGATTCATGACTACAGTTACTGGGGTAATATCCACATGACTATTTCTACTCCCCCATCCCCAATCAATACACAAGGATCCGTTCAAGTTATGTTAAGATTCATGATAAGCCCATAAATGGAAGATTCATGAGAGGCTCTGTGAGCATGAGAGTACATGAGTCACAAGCGATTCGTGAATCTATGAAAGCATAGAGATACATGATGATTCGTGAAAAGCACAAATATGCTGCATCTGATGCTCCTGAGGGGGGATAACATCTCATAAAAAGATTCATATAGTACCAATCTGTGATAACAATCGTGTCAGCATCAAGTAAAGTAATCTAGAGCAAGAATATAAATCCTGGCAAATATGAAACGGTCAGAGAATGTACTCGCCTGATAACTGAATGTCTGAAGAAGATATACTGTCTGAGGAGAGGTGTATGGCTCCTAATCAGAGCAATACAAGTCACAATGTATCCACAATGGTAAAAATAAAGTATACAATGCATACTACATAATTCTAGGTCAATCTGGTCAAAAGTCAACTCTTGGTCAACTCTAATGTCAAACTAGGTCACAGGAAGTCAAACTAAGTCAATAAGGTCAAACAAGGTCAAACAAGTCAATTACTAGTCAACATGATCAATCTGGATCAAGTCTAGGTCAAACTTAGACCAACTAAGGTATTGGTCAAACAAAGACCAGTCAGTAAGGTAATTAGGTCAAACATGGTCTGACTAGTTGAGCTAGTCATTTATTAGGTCAATTAGGTCATGGTTTGACCAATAGTTGACTTTAGTCAACCATGGTCAACAATAGTCAATTCTAAGTCAAATAGTCAAAGCTAGGTCACACTAGTCAAGCTAGTTATTTTAGGTCATTCCTAGTCATTTCTAGGTTAACTAGGTCACTTTTGACCTAAGGTTGACTTTGGTCAACCTTTAGTCAACAAAGGTTAACAAGTTGGGTTTTGGGCCATTAGGGCTAACCCTCAAGCCATAGGCTAATAATCTTGGCCATAGGCCATAGTCATGGGGTTTCATAGAACCTATACCTAGTAGTTATACATATATATATATATATATATATTTTTTTTTTAGTTATATATATATATATATATATATATATATATATATACATATATATATATATATACTCTATCTACCTACTACCCATATGTCAAAATAGGAATACTATATATAATACAAACCCACATACATATATATATAATATTACTACATGAGAACTAATACAAATATATATATATCATATATATATATACACATATATATTTATATATATAAAACCTATTATATATTACATATATATAGAGAGGGAAGAGTGAGAGGGATATAGAGTGAGAGAGTGAGAATGAGAGAGAGAGAGGGCTGTGAACAGAGAAGGGGGAGGGTTCCAGTATTCCTGGAACCAAACTTGGCTCCCCAACACACACACACACACAGTCCATATATACATATATGTATATATCACACACAACTACCTATACACACTACCATTTAACCCCAAATCTCACCCACACTCACACATACATATATACTACATATATACATACTGAAATACACTAATACAAAGTATAAATTATATCAAATTTAGGTTTGAAATTCATTTTTACAAAACTTGAAAATATCCTAAAATCTGGAAACATAGGAACTGTGAACTCGAACTAGGTAATCCCAAAACACACACAAAAACGAGCTAAGGCTCGATTCCCTAGGTTGGTAACTGACACCCCATAGATACCCTAGTATCCTAGGTGCCTGACACGATACCACGACACGGTTTCACGTATCCAATCACTCGAAAACACCACACGGGTAAATTAGGATACACAAAAACGTACACAGCGTCGTGCACGTGTTCAGTTCACTCTAGGACACGACACACACGCACCCGTGTCTCGTGCTCGTGCACGAAGGTGCGCCTAGGGGTAGGGTACCTTTCCAACACCCTGCACTGTGTCCACATGTCCTCAGGACACGGCGCAAACACCGTATCAGTCGAGTTTTCTCGACTGATACACATTGTTTACACTGCGTCGTGCAGTGAGTCACGCGCCTCGTGGACACGACACGAGCCACGTGGGGCCTCGTGGTCACGTCCACGTGTAGCCCACATGTTGGGCTACACACTCGTGCAAACACGAGGTGTCCACGACTCGTGTCCGCACGACACGAAGGCCGTGTCAGTGAGTGTTTAACACTGTGTGCAGTGCACTGTGCGGTCAGTGGTGGATTTCTCGTCCGATACGACACGAGAGTGCCTCAAATTCGAGAGGGGGCTTGTCAGAGGATGCCCCTCCTCTCTGCCAAGTGGCACGTGTCCACGTGTACAATTCATGGAGAAAACTGTGTCGGGTAGCAGGGGATTAAGGTGTACACAGTGTGTGTCCTGGCAGCGTGTCCAAGTCAAATTTTCGCCACGAAATGACACCGTGTCGTGTTCAGTCAAGTGTGGGTGTAAACTATAAGTCTAGGGCTACAAGATTATGAAATTGTTTTACAAAATAATGAAATTAATTTCTTTGTGGCATTTCAACAAACACAGTTTCCTAGTCTAGGATACGTGTCCGATACGGACACCAAACCAACTCAAACCTTCACCAAATTTGTCCTACAGTACCCTAGTACCTAGATGCATGCAAATATAAAGAGAAAACACAAAATTAACATGGTTTATGGACATTTACCTATTTGGTGAAAAATCAAGAAAACACCAAGTAGGGGGGTGTTCTTCCACTTGGTGATGCCCAAAGCCCTTCAATTTCCTTGATAGCAGGTCCTAACTAGTACCCTCTAGTGTAGGGGAGTCCAATGCAAGAAACTAGAGGTGATTTAGATCAAAATTGATCAAGTTGTGTAGGTTTGAAGAAATAGGATTTTTCTAGGTTTAATTTTATGTAAAATTGTTCATGAATGATACAATGGGTTAATATAGGATGGTGTAGGGCTAGGGGGTACCCCATGGCCGGCCATAGCAAGGGGGGTGTCCTTGCCCTTCCTTCATGGCTAAGGCATGGACTTTGGTGAAAAGGTCTTGATATTTGAGTGTTTGTAGCAAAATATCCTATAAAGTCATTCTAAGATATTTATACTACCTTAACCCTATGCAAATATCTATCCCCTTAGCATTCTAGGTTAGTGACTAATCCCTAGATTAGGCCAAACTTGGTTAGGGACGATCATGACACTTAACAATAATTAAAAATAATAAAAACACATAAATCTAAATAATTCCAAATAATTCCTAGAAATTTACCAAAATACCCTTTAGCTAAAAATCACTAATTTGGTGTTCTAAGCCTATGGCTAAGCTCTCATGGTCATGGCAACTTCTAGGTTAGAGAAAACTAGGGTTTACACTAAGTTATACTAACCAAAATCACAAAGTCATAAGTCATGACTTAGAAAATGGTTTAACTTAACTAAAATCACCAGAAAATCATACCATGACTAAAATACCACTAATAAATATAAAAAATAATAAATTTTCAAAAAATCCCAATTTCAGAAACAGGGTGTTACAGTTCCGCTCAGTCAATCGGAGAAATTAAAATGCTAGCGGCGTTCGGACTTAGCCTTGCAACGGCTATCGCTCGGTCGAGGCGACCGCTCGCTCAGGTGGGATAGTTTCGGTGAACTTGCCTCATCTTAGCCTTCACATAATAAATTGCATGTTTTCAACTTGCACAAGTAGGCTTTATAATAAAGAGACTAATTCATATAGCTAAAGGGAATAATCCCGACGGGTCGAATTGAGTTAGAATATGGAAAGGTCCAACGGTCGGCTTAGAGTTGGTGCATGACGTGCTTTGAAAATGACACTCGATCCTTCGTCCTATGGCTTGGGAGAAGGAAATTTGGTTGAGTAGGTGAAGTTATGATCGTCGCCTAAGTTATAGGTGTCGCCCGCATGAATGCTTCATAAAGCATGCACGGTCCCATCGTCGAAGGCTTGGCATAGCCTTGGCTTGCCCATGAGTTAAATTGCGTTGAGCGCTTGTGACCTAAGTCTAGGCACCCGAGTGACTTGGTCGTTCAAGTCGAATGCGTGCACGTCACGATCCATTAAGGCAAAGCTTGACGCAACCTTTGCTCGTTAAGTTGTTCGAAGTTAAGTTAGGCAAAGTTATGTCGGTCGACCTAAAATTACGAGTACCGTCCCGCTCTTTCGCGGTTTGTCAAAGTTAAATAGTCCCACGATCTCAAGGCCCGTCGACTTGGATAGGAGTGTCGCATAGAGTACGATTGGCTTAAGGCACGATGCACGGACTTAGTGTTTAAGATAAGGACCACAAGATTCAAAGTGAGTTTTGAGAAAGAACTATAAAATAGGCATTCATGAGTTGAAAAAAATATAGGGTAACAAGGAAAGAACGTTCGCGACCGTGGGTCGTCGAAGGATCTCAAGGATAGAAGTCTTGAACTTGGTTTTGAAAGAGATGGTAACATTGGAAGAGGAATGACTGTGTAACGTCAGTTTGTGTCGAGTCTTGCATGGTCATTTGATAACTTGTCGACAAGGGCGAAGATTTTCTCGAGCGGCAACCCTGGGCCATGGGGCCAACTCAGCCTAGGAGGAAACAGGTATATAGCCGAGCTGGGAGTACGCTCCCGCTCAGGTTAGTCGGGGACTTTCAGCGGGGATCGCTACTTGTGCTGAAAGGTATCTCGAATAACAAAGCTATAAGTCCAGGTATAGCTTGTGATGCTAGTAACTAAAGTTTATATAGATGTCGGCAATAGCGGCGATCCGCGTGTATGCTTTGGAATGTGTCGAGTTGAATGTGTGTACATTTTAGAAGAATGTTTGGGCCTAAGATTGGCAAAAATAGGCGACGTGTTTGGGCACGATGTGGCGTCGAGTCTTAGTGTCGGCATATAAGTTGCATAGTTTGGACTTTGAGTTGTCTTGAGTTTAAGTCAGGAAACCGCGTAAGGCAAAGTCGGTCGAGTGATATTTAGTCCACAAGTCCTGATTGGGTCAATTGGTGATTGAAGTAGAAAGGGCCGCGAGGCGGCGATGTGGTTTAGTCACCCTAAGTTGCGAGGCACCGATACGATGATTCCTAGCACGATCACATGAAATGGAGCCTCATAGCGTAGTTGCGTCTCTGATTTTGGCCGGAAGGCAAGCACGACTTGATAGGTTAACGTTGTTAAGTTGGACGTTGTTGTTGCAAGTACGGGATGGTCTAAAGACACGAAATAGGCCAAGCCATCGGTCATAAAAATGATCCTAAGACAAGACTAAAAAAAATTGATAAGAAGGGGCTATGTTGCACAAAGTAAATCAAACGTGTTAGTTTTGTATGGGTGGGCTAGGAGCTTATTCCACCAGTACAGTTGAGTACTGATACCCACATAGTTTCTATATGCAGGCACAGGTAGAAGCTCGTGGTGCGGAGCTCGCTTGGATGCATCGAGGCATGGGTTCCTTGGCGATTCGAAGCGTGCGGCCGCATGGAGTCAAGACGTATACGGGACATAATGTATGGACATCGCCTTCCAAAGCATCCGCTGGCTCAAGACTTGTATTTGAGAGATGAGAGAGAGCTGAGTGAATTATAATGTGAGAAGAGTAACCTTGAGTGACTTGTAATCTTGGCCTTGCCCCTTTGTAACCTTTGTTTCAATATCAATAAAGAGCTTCTTTTAAATAACTTGTGTTTTGCTTCAAATTTCCATTGCTATTATTCAATGTCTCTGGTTGGGACTTCCGTGCGACGACTCCGTCGTAGCCGCTGAAATCGGCCGTTATGGAACCCCCTTGCACGAGCGCAATCTAGGATCGTGCGGCATCACTCCTTAGCGAGGACGATCGCTCCTACGGGAGCGGGGCATGACAGATGGTAACTCAGTAAGCACCCAAGTCCCATTCTTCTCGATAGCTTCCGACTCCTTCTTCTTCTTCATAGCTTTCCGTCACTTATGCTCAAGTGCAGCATCTTAAAAGTTTATCGATTTTTTGCCGACAAGAACAACATCTCTGGATCAATAGAGGTCTCCTCAGTTTCAGCATATATGTCATCACCTGGGTGCCATCGAACATCATCGTCGGAGACAGCGGACGAAACTGAAGAGTGGTAGTGGAAGCTACTCCACTGGTACATCGACTGCGGTCTGATCCGAAGCTCCTGTAGCTCTGGGCTGATCTGCGGTCTTCTGGTGGCAACCATCCTGAAATAGAAAGAAAATTCGTTGATTGCTAACCCTAGGAAAAATAGTCAACCTCCTAAAAAAATATTGAGTATAAACAATCTCTATATTCAATAACTATACCCATTCCCACGGATCATATGCTGTGATGAGTTTTCCTTAGTCAACAGGTTCCCCAATAGCACTTTATAGCCTAAGTGCCATTAGGACATACCTGCATGGGCCACCACTAAAAATGTCACAACCCGTTCCTAAATAATCGGACACGTCTAGCCTACGTTGGAAGACACAACGCAGTAAGCTGTACAATCTAAGAAAAACTCTAAGATACAAGATACAAAAAACAATATAGCTGCTATACACATTCCCAGAATAGATCTCCACAATCTACCAAGTCAATACAATATCATCCAGAGACAAATCCGGTAAATCGAAATAAAATTATACAATCCTGAATACTCAAATACAAAGTACATGACAAAAATCACTAAAAACATCTAAGAAGGATCTAACTATAACTCTGAAATTCTAAGTCTATCCTGAGGCATCTCTATCCTGGCTTCGGGCTCTGGCCCATGAAGGAGATACAACATCATCAAGTAGACCTGCAACGTATCCAGTCAGGAAAAGAGCAAAGTACGACCCCGACTAGAAGCACTAAATAATGTAAACTGAAATGCATGAAAAAGAATCACAATATAAACTATGGTACAAGACAGGAATATGAAACTGTAGTACAAGAATAACGATGAACTATAGTACAGATCCTGAACAATGAACTAGACTATCAGTGTAATATGCATTTGAAATAACTATCAGAGTATGTGACCGGCTTGGGTAGTACAGGATACAAGAGCACATAATAATGGTACGGCTTAGAGTCCCACGTGCACGATGTGAGACCTAAGCTATTAGTCAATGCCTAGCTAATATGGCTTGTTCACATATCTATAGTATTTCCC
>JANAVB010037773.1:0-21647 GCA_029216955.1 Iris pallida
TTAAGTAGATCAAAACCCAAAAAATCCGAAAATGAAATAAACTTAGATCTACAAGAATCTAGCCATGGAAATTAGAAATGTCAAGTACTAAAGTGGTTTAGAATGTAGTAAGGAAGATAATGAAGTAATAAATTTGAGTTCCTCCATGAAGCAAGTTGCACTTGCCTAGACCTCTCTCTCCTCTCTCTAGTAGGTAAGAAAGTAAATGAGGAATAAGAAGATGATAAATGAAGAGAGAGAAAGGAGAAGGGGTAATAATAGAAATAGTGGTGGTAGGTAGGGGGTTCACCTTGGGTTCATCATGAACCCAATCAAAACCAAGCCAAGCCGAACCAACCAACCCGAACCAGGAATAAACCAAGCCAAGAAAGAAATCATGCAATACAAGAATAAAATACGTACACGTATTCCAAGAATACGTAATACGAACCACAGGCATTACAACTCTATCCACCTTAAAAGAATTCCGTCCTTGGAATTTAATAAAGAGGCTAGAGGAGCAATGCCAAGCTACACTAATCGTAAGCAATCATTAACTAGGCAATCAATCAATCATACAAGCAAGGAATCGAAGGTATGAGGCATAAGAAGGACATTATACCTCACGAGTCAAACAGATCGGGATACCGCGATCGGATGTCATCCTCACGCTTCCATATTGACTCACCCAAAGAGTGATGACCCCAAGCGACTCAGACTAATTTGATAGTCTTGTTCTTGAGGATCTTCTCTCTTCGGTCCAATATAGACACGGGCCTCTCCTTATACGAAAGGTTGGTACCAACAGCCAATTTCGAATGATCTAGAATGTGGCTCGGGTCTGGGATAGACCGTCGTAATTGGGATACATGGAACACGTCATGCACCTCGGTTAGCGACGACGAAAGAGTGAGACGATAGGATACATCTCCTACTCGCTCCAGAATGTCAAACGATCCTATATACCTAGGACTAAGCTTGTCCCGTACGCCAAAACGAATGACGCCACGGTTAGGCGAAATCCTCAGGAATACATGATCACCGACCGAAAACTCGAGAGGGCACCGATGAGAATCGGCCCAATGGCGCTGGCGATCTTGGGCAACTCGAAGATGATCTCTGACTCGCCTGACCACTTCAACTGTCTGAGCAATCATTTCTGGACCAAGTATCTGTCTCTCTCCAATATCATCCCAGGCTAGCGGGGATCTGCACTTCCTACCATATAGTGCCTCGAACGGTACCATCTGGATACTGGCCTGAAAATTGTTGTTGTACGAGAACTCCACCAGGTGCAGGTGATCTTCCCACGAACCACCGAAGTCAAGTGTGCAAGATCTCAACATATCTTCATGAGTCTGGATCGTGCGCTCCGACTGGCCATCTATCTGTGGGTAATATGCTGAACTGAACTGGAGATGAGTTTCCAAACTCTCTTGTAAGCTACGCCAAAAGTGCGACGTAAATCTTGAATCTCGGTCCGAGGTGATACTGACTGGCACACCGTGCAATCTGACAATCTGCCTGAGGTACATCTCTGCTAGCTGAGCCGTCGACTGACCAACTCTGAATAGAAGAAAGTGAGCCACTTTCGTGAGCCGATCAACTATAACCCAGATAGCATCTCTACCAGCTGGGAATCTAGGTAGTCCAGTCATAAAATCTATGGTCACATGCTCCCACTTCCATTCTGGAATCGGTAAGGGCTGAAGAAGTCCAGCCGGTCTCTGATGTTCGGCTTTAACTTGTTGGCAAACCAAACACCGAGAGACAAACCGAGCTATCTCCCGCTTCATGCCATTCTACCAGAAATGCTGCCGGATATTACGGTACATCTTCGTATTGCCGGGATGGATGGAATACTGCGAACTGTGCACTTTTGACATGATCTCCTGCCGGATATCTCCGCTGGGTACACAAAGACGATTACCATGTCGAAGTGTACCATCCCCATGAATGCATAACTCTAGTCTTCTTCCTGCCTCACACTCTGCTCTGAGTCGCTGAAGCTTGGAATCTGTTGACTGTGCCATCCGGATCCTCTCGACTATAGTGGACTGAACTTGCATACTGGCCATCAAGGCCACACTGGAAGGGAGAACAACTTCGATACCCATCTTCTGAAGATCTGCTAACAGCTCTGGTTGCGCTGTTAGAAAATAAACTCCCGCTCTCCTGCTCAATGCATCCGCAACAACATTAGCCTTCCCAGGATGATACTGCAGGTTGACATCATAATCCACAAGAAGCTCCAGCCACCTTCTCTGACGCATGTTAAGATCCTTCTGAGTGAAAACATACTTCAGGCTCTTGTGGTCGGTGAAAATCTCCACCCTAGCTCCGTACAGATAGTGCCTCCATAACTTGAGTGCAAATACTACTGCTGCCAGCTCCAAGTCATGGGTTGGGTAATTCCTCTCATGATCACGAAGTTGTCGTGACGCATAAGCTATTACCTTTCCATACTGCATCAGAACACATCCTAAACCTCTGTCTGAAGCATCACAGTACACTGAGAATCCTCCGGTCCCATCTGGAAGCGTGAGAATAGGAGCTGTTATCAATCCTCGCTTCAACTGTTCAAAAGAACTCTGACACTCTGCTGTCCAAGCAAACTGCACATCCTTGCGGGTCAACTGCGTCAATGGTGCTGAAATTCGAGCAAAATCCGAAACAAACCGCCGGTAGTAGCCGGCCAATCCAAAAACACTACGAACCTCTGCAACTGTGCTGGGCACCGGCCATGACTCAATAGCCACAATCTTCTGGAGATCCACTTTTACTCCTCCTCGAGTGATGATATGACCCAAGTACGAAATACGATCGAGCCAGAACTCGCATTTACTGAACTTGGCAAATAATTGGTGCTCTCTAAGGATCTGAAGAACTACACGGAGATGCTGCTCATGCTCCGTCTCACTCTTGCTGTAGACCAGGATGTCATCCAAGAACACAATCAAAAACTGATCCAAGTAAGGCATGAAGATGCGATTCATGAGGTCCATGAATACTGCCGGCGCATTGGTTGCTCCAAAAGGCATAACAAGGAACTCCCAATGCCCATATCTCGATCTAAAAGCCGTCTTCGGGATGTCCTGCTCTCTGACTCTGATCTGATGATATCCTGAGCGCAAATCAATCTTCGAGAATACTGAAGCCCCCTTGAGTTGATCAAACAAGTCATCTATCCTCGGAAGAGGGTATCTGTTCTTGATTGTCACTGAGTTTAAGGTACGGTAATCAACACATAACCTAGACGTACCATCCTTCTTTTTCACAAGAAGCATCAGGGCTTCCCAAGGCGATCCACTAGCACGAATGAATCCCTTGGTTCTGAGTTCTTCAATCATCTTGTACAATATCTCCAACTCTGACGGCGCCATCCTGTAGACTCTCTCTGACACTGGGGCTGTCCCGGGAGTCAAGTCTATAGTGAACTCGATCTTCCGCTCTGGAGGCATACCTGGAAGCTCTTCTGGGAAAACATCTGGGAACTCATCCACTATCCTGGACAACTGAACTGCTGCTACTGCCATCCGCAACACTGGAGAAGAAGGCTCAACTGTGCCTCTGGAAAATGAAAACTCTGGCTCTCCTGGAATGCTAAAAACAACCCTACCAATATGGCAGTCTATTCTAGCATACTGGTTCCTCAACCAATCCATCCCTAAGACCACATCATAATCGGCCATCGGGAACTCTATCAATCTAGCGGGGAATTCTCTACCGCTAACTACGATCCGACACGAGAAAAATATCCTATCGACTCCCACAAGTCCGTTACCAGTAAGTATATTGAGCCTTACTGACAATGACTCGGGCTCCAATCCTACTCGTATCGCGAATCGTGCAGACATAAAAGAATGCGATGCACCAAAATCAAATAAAGCTGAAGCTGGAAAGGAGTTGACGAGAATAGTACCTGCCACTACCTTTCATGGTGCCAATCCTTCCTCCACGGTCATCGCCATAGCCTGACCATGCCCTCGGGGTGCTGGTCCCCTCTGCTAAAATCCTCGCTGCCTGCTCTGGCTCTGGGCTTGGACTTGAACATACTGCTGGGGGTTCTGCTGCTGGAACATCTGGGACTGAGGCGGTAAGGGCCTCGGCAATGGATACTGCTGTTGCTGGACCGGAGTTGGTCCTCTCACCGAAGAGCTAGAAAGGTTGGACGACGATGAACCACCCCTATTTGGGCAGGATCCAATCCTATGGTCCGGCGCTCCACAAGCCAGACACAATCCCTGCGCCCTACGACATTCTGCCACCACATGGCCTGGCTTTCCACAATGAGAACAACCTACTGCGGAAGATTGCTTCTGCTTCTGCTGCTGAGGGTGCATCGGAGTTGAATGTTGGACCGACGTCACTGAAGCCGCTCGCCTCGGAGCTCTAATATTCAAGGCCCTAGCTGCCGGGGCTGGGACTGGAGACTGATTCATCTGGCCGTGGGATCTCTTCCGACCTCCGACCCTATCCACAATCCTCTGGGAGGTATACTCATGCCTCCTAGCTGCTCTCAAGACTGCATCAAAAGTTTGATGCTCAAACTGCTCAACTGCCAATAGAATCTCCAGGTGAAGCCCTTAATGGAATCGCTGGGCCCTATCATACTCGGTTGCCACCAAGGTGGGAGCAAACCGACTGAGTCTCGAAAACTCGGCCGCATATCCATCGACCGTCCTGCCCATCTGCTTCAGATTGGTGAACCTCGTCTGTAGATTGTACCGAGCTACAGCATCAAAATACTTGGTCTGGAATCTCTCCCTGAATACTGCCCAAGCAATGGGTGCTACTAATCCAACGGCCTACGCTGCCCACCAGCTGCGGGCAAGATCTAACAACTGCAGGCGCACAACGGCTACCTTCTCGTTCTCTGGGGTCCTGGCTGCTTCTAGAATTACCTCTGTGTCCTGAAGTCATGCATCTGCTGCGATAGCATCTTCACTACCGTCGAAGAATGGAGGGTTCAAGCACTTGAAACTGTTGGCCGCGCTGTTACCCTGATGACCACCCCGGGTCAAAGTATCTGTCACTGCCTGGTGCAAGGCATCTCCTCGACGATCTTGGGAAGCTATCAAGGTCCTGACGAGTCCTACCAAAGTGCCGTCATCATGTTCTACAGGTTGAACTGGCTTGACTGGTGGCTCTCCGCCAGAAGGCACGACTCTGGAGGCTACTCCGGAGTGTTGACTTGATCTCCGGGTTGCTGCTGATCCGCGGGAAGTGCTCCGCCTTGCTGGCCGGCAGGTCCAGGAACAATGTCGCTGAAGAAGATGACATAGGGAACAATAAGGAAGGACCAGGACAGATCAACGATACAAGCATATGATCAGGACAAGAATTCAGGGATTCAGAAGATACGAGCAGAGATCAAGGACGAATACTGATTGAGACATCTATTCGGTAAACCCTCACATATCTTGATTTACTAGACCTGCATGGGCCACCACTTAAACCATGTCACGCTCCAGAACCAGAATACTGGAGAGCGGGGGCAGACATAGCCAGCTACGTATATGAAATGAAATCCATCTCGCTATACGGTCACGGCTGTCTAGATATATGAGGGTTTATCTACAAGCCAACAGTCTCTTAAGGTCATGAACAAGCATAGTGTCTCAATCACAAGCAAGTAAGTAAAAGGTTACAAGAAGTATGATCATTAAATATACAATAGTAAGGCGTCCCAAACATTACATATTCAGCCAATCATGAAGCTAGTCGTTACAAAATGTTAGGACTAGCAAGAGTTTAGTCATATATGATCAACCCTAGGATCTGTCAATCATGTTACAGCCCGTAGGCAGACAGTAAGTAAAGTGCAATCGAGCTAAACAGGTGCTCATCGGCTAAACGCCTCAAAAGAATATTTTTACAATAAAGTGGGAGATCAAAAATAAACCCACTCGTTGCCAGTGTTCCGTCTAGTGGCCACCATCTGGCTGGAAGGTCGGTAGATCCTCTGGAGCTGCTCCGAAATCTGGCCATACAAAACCAGCTGGGTCAGATCCCAGAAAGAGCAAGTGCCACAAAGGAAGCTTCACTTAGGAACTAAAACCAGCAATCAGCACAAAATATAAATAAAAGTAAGAACTGGAATTAAGAAAATACACCAGGATGATATACGACGAGATAACCATGGAACTATTCAGATAACCAGATTACAACCCGTAAACCAAACAAGGACCGGGGTTGTAACCCTTCGTCTGAACAGAACTTGGAATTCTCACCATTTATTCGTAAAATAAATACAGGCATTCTGGTCATGCAGTAATCTGGAACAGAATCAGGACAAGACTAGACAGGTTAAGCTCCATCCAATCATTTCACGGCCAAGCAAGAACTACGGCTTGATACTTTAACTAACTAGGGTTGTCACTAGCCTACTTACTAACAAGATGCAGTGAGATTACTCCACAGCCACAAGCCCTTCAGACCATCCAGGTTACCCGGGTTAAAAGAATTAGAGTTGAATTCAGGTGGGTACACCATTCAGGAAACGAATGTACCCTTAGGTAGCTTGAAGGGTACAACACATGACAGTGTGCTGGAAATGTGCCCTACTCGACGGCAGGCTACAGATCCCAAGGCGTGCCCAGGTAACGGGATTGCCTGTAGCTGAGAAATCTCGTCATGACTAATGTATTAATCTAGTTATTAGCCTTAGTCCATTTTAGTAGGTACTCCTGACCGTGGTACTCAGGAGTCCCTGTCCTAGACATGATGCAAGACAGGACTGGTTTATTTGTACAAGCACAATCGCCCACGGTGTCCAGGTCATTATACAGGTCATATCGTGCCAGGTAGCCGTCGCAACAGCTATTCGAGATAGTCATGTCAGGTTTATCATATCAAGTGTACTAGTCATGAGTGCGCCACGACGGGCCACTATCAGGTCATGTCAGGTTACTTATCAGGAGTGCACCACTACGGGTCACTATCAGGTCGTGCTCCATTATCCAGTCCAAACATATTAAGTAAATTCGTGATTATCAAGTTCATGACAAAAGGCGTAAGGATATAAAATGGACAGTAAAATATCTAATAAAATATCAATATTCAGGGCTATAGAAGAGCCATGCGGCTAAGCATATGCGGTCAGGAAAGGGTAAGACTCATGCGGCTGGGAGAGGGAGTCGGGTTCAATCGGCTCAGGGTCCAAAGCTCATGCGGCTCAAGGGGTAGGGGCACATACGGCTAGCGGGGAACGGGTGCGCATGCGGCTGAAGGGACAGGAACCTATGCGACTGGGAGTGGGACTAGCTCCTATGCGGCAAGCGGGAAGGGAGGTTCTATGCGGCCAGGATGAATTGGACTCATGCGGCTCTCGGGGTAGGGGCACATGCGGCTAGCGGGGAACGGGTGCGCATGCGGCTGAAGGACCCGAGTTCATGCGGCTCGCGGAGCAAGATTCATGCGGCTGAGTCAATGTGATTGCTTATGCGGCTGGGGTGATGGTTGCATATGTTGTTAAGAGTTTGCTCTCAGAAATGCGGCTAAGTCCATATAGTCTCATGCGGCTGATGGAAATGAGCCCATGCGGCTCAGAAGGAGACTCTGCCTATGCGGCTGAGAGTCTCATGCGGTCAAGTCAAGCCCATGCGGCCAGGACTGTCGTATGAAGGCTCATGCGGCTCGGAATCACTTGCCGCATGAAGTGTCATGCGGTCAAGTCTAGCACTGTTTTTCTTTTCCAAGCTTCCGAGAAGAAGAACACCAAGAATCCTTGCTTCCAAGCTCCATAAAATCTTCATCCGAAGTCCAAATTCGAACTTCCATAGGTCAAAACGGGACAGAATGAAATGCTCTACAACATGGAACCATCAAAACTCGGAAATAACAAGATTAAGTAAATCAAAACCCAAAAAATTCGAAAATGAAATAAACTTAGATCTACAAGAATCTAGCCATGGAAATTAGAAATGTCAAGTACTAAAGTGTTTTAGAATATAGTAAGGAAGAGAATGAAGTAATAAAATTTGAGTTCCTACATGAAGCAAGTTGCACTTGCCTAGACCTCTCTCTCCTCTCTCTGGTAGGTAAGGAAGTAAATGAGGAAGAAGAAGATGATAAATGAAAAGAGAGAAAGGAGAAGGGATAATAAATACAAATAGTGGTGGTAGGTAGGGGGTTCACCTTGGGTTCATCATGAACCCAATCAAAACTAAGCCAAGCCGAACCAACCAACCCGAACCAGGAATAAACCAAGCCAAGAAGAAAATCATGCAATACAAAAATAAAATACGTACACGTATTCCAAGAATACGTAATACGAACCACAGGCATTACACAAGCAATGAAGGAGGAGATAAAGTCCATTGAGAAGAATGATACGTGGGAGCTCACAGATCTTCCACCACACAAGATACCATTTGGTGTGAAATGGGTGTACAAACTCAAAAAGAATCCCGATGGCTCAACCAACAAGTACAAAGCAAGGCTTGTAGCAAAAGGATACAAGCAGAAGGAAGGAAAAGACTACACAGAAGTCTTTGCACCTGTTTTAAGAATTGAAACTGTTAGACTAATGATTTCTCTTGCAGCTCAAAACAGTTGGAAAATATTCCAAATGGATGTGAAGTCGGCATTCTTAAATGGCATCCTTGAAGAAGAGGTTTATCTTGAGCAACCTCTTGGTTTTGTGAAGAAAGGAGAAGAAGACAAAGTCTACAAATTGAAGAAAGCATTATATGGCCTTAAACAATCTCCAAGGGCTTGGTACAGTCGTATCAACTTATATTTTGAGAAGCATGGATTTCAGAAGTGTCCATATGAGCACACTCTTTACACAAAAGAAAGATCAGATGGAAGCTTTATTATAGTAAGTCTTTATGTTGATGATCTTATTTTCACAGGAAATAATATGGAAATGCTGAAGGAATTCAAGCTTTCCATGATGAAAGAATTTGAAATGACTGATTTGGGAGAACTATACCATTTCCTTGGTATTGAGGCTCATCAATACAAGAAAGGTATCTTCATTTAACAAGAAAGTTATGCAAAAGAAATATTGAAGAAGTTTAAGATGGAGAATGCAAATCCAGTCTCCTCTCCATGCCTAGTAGGAATAAAATTAAGTAAAGATGGTGAAGGCAAGCTTGTTAATTCCACTATGTTTCGAAGTTTAGTTGGAAATTTGATGTACTTGACTGCCACAAGACCAGATATTGTGTATGCCGTAAGTCTGGTAAGTCAATTCATGGAGAAGCCTTATTCTAATCATTGGGAAACGGCCAAAAGAATATTACGGTACGTCAAGGGAACTGTTAACTATGGCATTTTCTATCAAGCTAATGTTCCTGTCAAACTTGTCGGTTATACTGACAGTGATTTGGGAGGAAGTATTGATAATTCTCGGAGTAGTTCTGGTTATGTCTTCAACCTTGGCAGCGGAGCAATTTCATGGAGTTCAAAAAAGCAGCCAATTGTGGCACTTTCTACCACAGAAGTGGAGTATATTGCTGCATCTTCTACAGCTTGCCAAAGTATTTGGCTAAAAGGTGTTCTTGAAAGCATGAAGTTCAAGCAAGAAGGACCAACAACAATTTATTGTGACAACAAATCTGCTATCTCTGTCTCAAAGGATCCAGTACTACATGGAAGGACCAAACACATTCGCATGCGATTTCACTTCCTAAGGGAGTTGGTTCATGAAGGAAAAATTAATATCGAATATTACAGAACTGAAGAACAACTTGCAGATGTGTTTACAAAATCTCTAGGAGGACAAGCCTTCAAGAAAAATATCGACGCTTTAGGAGTCGAAAGCAAATTTGGTTTACGAGAGGCATTGTTGGATATGTAAACCAAATTTGTCATGCATGGATGTATCTAGAATGTCAAATTCATTAGGAAGAGTGCAAAGTTCATTGTTGCATGCATGAATGAATCTAGAAAACCTAAGAGTCATGTTCATTGTAGTTAATGCATCTTGATGTATCTTGAGTCCTATAAATAGCTATGTAAGCAAATGGTTGATGTGTGAAAAAAAAAATCAAGCAAGAAAACAAAGTTGTTTATTCAGTCCACTAAATCAAATATCCTCTTTTGTGATATCATCCTCTTTGTATCCTACACATATATGTTAACTTCAGGGGCACACCTATACTCCCGTAAATAGATACCGCGGGCATCTTCACTAGCTGCTCGAGCTACATGCATGCATGGGAGACATTCTAGTATTTATTTGACCTATACAACCAGGTTCTGGCTTAGCCGCTTAGGATCGTGCAAACCTACATACTGCCCTGGAATCATCAGAGTGAATGTTTAGTATGACTATTCATGCTTTTATCCTAAACTTTATTTAAGCTTACTTTTGATTATAGAGAATTGGTACGTAGCCAATCCAAAATTAGTATGTAGGGAAAGACCCAAGGGAAAGAAAAAGTTGGATTGCAACTAACCTATAAGCATTCAAATACCAATCACATGTAAAATCGGTCAAGAAACTGATCGATTTCTTGTAGATCCTTAGGCACGACCTTGGGATCCAAGTCCTTTTTTAGCTGTTGTACACCTAAAGCCATAGCCGGTACCACATTATTATGCCTCACTTTGATCATCTTGATCATTTGGGTGAAAGCTTCTTCATCATGTGAATCCTTAATTTCTGGGAAGGGCCGAAGGTCACGGAAGGAATCCAAATACCAATCCTTGACCTTAGAAAGGATCAAGACATACAATCATTTAGATAATATTTCGATCAAATATAACTGGAATTAGAATACAATTTTCTGATTGTTAAAAAATGGAATTACGATATGAATCAAACTTTAAAAGTCACCAATAGCTTCTTATGTGAAACATAGACAGGAAAAGAATGTTTCATATATTATAAAATAAGCAATGGAATACAAACAGATGAAGAAAGCAAATCCGAATGATATATCTGTTCATAATCTTCAAACAAACAAGAAATAAAAACAACAGAAATGAAGGCCAAATCCATGATCGAATTTGGTATCAGAAAACAAATAATTACTAATAAATTATTTACATATAAAAACATATATTTTTATACATTTGGGCATAATTTTAAGTATTTTTAGTGTTATTTTTTAGTAGTTTTAAAATTAAATGAAATAGTAGCCACCATTACCGATTGGTTTACATACAATAGATCGATATTCTTCTTTTACATGCTTTTACAACCTTGGTATAATTTAAAAGCCTTGCTGATGCATTTTTTTCGTTTAATTTGCTTTGCTGAATTGACCGAAAAAGAGACCTCAAATGTCGTTATCGGTCAGTATCGGGTATCGGTCGGTATCGGATCGGTATCGGTCACTACCAAAATAAGTCAAATCAGCGACGTATTTAGCGACTCCGTGAAATTTCGTTGCTAATGTTTGGGGTTTTAGCGACGTTAATAAAAGACGTTGCTGTTTGTCGCCAACAGCGACTAATAGCGACGTCTAGCGTCTACATTTTGTTAAATGGGGTAGTGCGTCGCAAGTTCGTCGGTACTCGTCGTGGATATAGCGACGTTTCGCGACGCATTTTAAGTTGCGTCGCTATTTATTATATATCAGCGACGTTTAGCGACGTCCTATGCGGACGTCGCTAAACATTTCATATAGCCAGCGAGGGTTTCCCTTTCGATCATTTCACAATTTTTTCCCCCCAAATTTGGGCGCGCTCCTCCTCCGCGACGCTCCTCCGGCGATTTCCCTCGTCCTCCGTGGCGCTCCTCCGGCGATCTTCCTCCTCCGGCCTCCTCCTTCTCCTTCTCCTCCTTCCTCAGGTAGCTCCTCCTTCTCCTCCTTCTCCTCCTCCTCTTTCTCCTCCTTCTCCTCCTCCTCCTTTCTCTGGTAGCTCCTCCCGAGTTTTTCTTCGTCTTCTAGCTCTCTCTCTCTCGCTTCTAGTTCGTGTCCACGAGAGCGTGGACTCGCTGCGGGGGACACGAGACTGACAGTGGACTCGCTGCGGGAGACACGAGAGCGTGGACTCACTTCTAGTTCGTGTGACACCTATTTTGTTGGTTTGGACACGTCGTGTCCCACTGTGTGGACACGAGATTCACAGTGTGACACCTATATACTGAAAAATCTCGTTTTTTTTTGGCATATCAACTGTCAATTTGATGTTTTGGGTGGATTCGAATTCTAATTTAGGGTTCGAGCCCTATTTACTGATACTGGGAGTTTTTTTTGGGCATTTTCAGGGTTTTGAAATGATGAATAAATTGACTAATAATTATTATCGAACCCTATAAAATTTTAGCTATGTCACGAATGATGGATATACTAATCCTGTGAATGAGTTTTCTCCTAAGTATTCTCGACAGTTGAGTATGATTTAGCTCACTGACATTACTGAAATATGGGATAATTAGACTTTCTGTTCAGTACCCTTTGACCGAATTAAGTTGACCTGAATACCATATTTTAAATCCTAAATCTACGATATGACATCGTTATCAGGACATAGTCCCTGCAGCCATTCGACTGGCGAGGCAGAAAACTATGTAGCCGTAGATAAAGTTGACTGTCCTCCGACCCTCATCCCTCGACAATGATGATACGACAACCTATCACTATATCTTATATATATAGTAGTAGATGACGTCTTAGTATTACATTATGTGAGTTCATCTTGATTCTGTTACATTCTTCAGATACTACATACGATAAGAACATATACTACACCATATGTACAGAACATAGATGATTCACACTAATGTATGCTAGAATGAATTTTAGGGTTGTGTTCTGAGCCATCTGTTCTGCTACTTGGCAAAAAATTAAATTTATTGTACTTTATCTGCTTTCGAAAATGTACTCAAATTACATGATGGTTCCTTTAGTTAGCTTGCTTATGTTACAATTATGATACGACAACCTATTAGAATCCTCGACTCTCTTTTGTTTCTTGGATATTGACCCAGCTTCCAATCTCTCATTTCCCTCCGGGTCCACTCTACTCCCAATCTCTTCCTCTTTTATACACGGATCTACAGAATCAATACCATCCAAGGAAGGCAAAACTGAATCAGCATTGTCTTTCGGATCGTCCTCATCAAGGCATAACGGGCTGCTCAGCGTGCCCAGCTTCTTCAACTTCTCGCTGGCTGCAGAGTCGAAATAGGAATGGGTCCTCTTTGTCGGCCCGGAGCACTGACTCGCACTCGTCGCCGCGCTACTGGTTTCCTTTTCTCCTCTGACGCGGGTCATAAGAAAAAAAATTTTGTACCTCTTCTTCACATAAACATCATTGCCGTCTTGTACTCGAGCCTCCTCGTCTGTGATGCTATCCGACTTCTCGGTGCCTATATTGTCACTCGAATCTCCCGTTCGACTCGTATCGTCCTCTTCTTTGCCTGTCTTTTCACTCCCTGTCTTGCAATTATCTGCTATCACCGCCGACTCATTCGACTCCTTCTCCGATGACTCCGAGAAGTTGGATAGCGTCACAGACGAGGAGGCCAGGCTCGAGTACATGGCGGCAATGATGTTTATGTGAAGAAGAGGTACGAAATTTCTTCTCTTATGACCCGCGTCAGAGGAGGAGAGGAAACCGGTAGCGCGGCGACGAGTGCGAGTCAGAGCTCCGGGCCGGCAAAGAGGACCCGTTCCCATTTCGACTCTGCAGCCAGCGAGAAGTTGAAGAAGCTGGGCACGTTGAGCAGCCCGTTATGCCTTGATGAGGACGATCCGGAAGACAATGTTGATTCAGTTTTGCCTTCTCCTCTCATCCACCATGGCTATGGACCCATCTGCTCCTCCCTACTTCCATTCTTCTTATTTGACTCTCTCAGGCACATATGATATCCAGCTCAAGTGTAGAGTCGGGGAAGAAGAAGTGGACAGGAAGAGGAGGAGAAGCAGCACAGCCGGCGGCATGACCCGGAGGAAATACAAAGGTTTTCTTCAATATACGTAGGAGAACTATAAGGATATATCTTTTCACAATATGTCATCTTGTCAAAGACCCTTAATGTGACAACCATGTTACCGCGGTGTCGGAAGACTAACATGTCATAATTTTCTAAGTCGTATGTTTTGACATAATCCTCCTAACTCTTTCCTCCTATGTCGTAATCTTACATTATTACGTAGAACTGAAATCCGGTTGGAGGATTATGTCAAAACACACGTCTTATAAAATTATGACATGTTAGTCTTCCGACACCGCGGTAACATGGTTGTCACATTAAGGGTCTTTGACAAGGTGATATGTTGTGAAAAGATATATCCTTATAGTTCTCCTACGTATGTTGAAGAAAACCTCTGTACTTCCTCCGGGTCATGCCGCCGGCTGTGCTGCTTCCCCCTCCTCTTCCTGTCCACTTCTTCTCCCCCGACTCTACACTTGAGCTAGATATCATATGTGGCTGAGAGAGTCAAATAAGAAAAAGGGAAGTAGGGAGGAGCAGATGGGTTCAGAGCCATGGTGGAGGAGAGGAGAAGGAAGATGCTTGATCAGAACTTGAGGTAGAAAAGTTGTGACGTTGATAGCGCGAGAGAGGGAGAGGGTGGAAAAGTTCTTCTCCCCCGACTCTACACTTCAGGTGGATATCATATTTTGGTTTCTGTATTTTGGCCCCAGCTCCATTTGCATTAATCTACGGTACGACATCGTGATCAGGACATGGTCCCTGCAGCCATTCGACTAGCGAGGCAGAAACTATGTAGCCGTAGATAAAGTTGACTGTCCTCCGACCCTCATCTCTCGGCAATGATGATACGACAACCTATCACTATATCTTATATATAGTAGTAGATGACGTCTTAGTATTACATTATGTGAGTTCATCTTGATTCTGTTACATTCTTCAGATACTACATACGATAAGAACATATACTACACCATATGTACAGAACATAGATGATTCACACTAATGTATGCTAAAATAAATTTTAGGTTGTGTTCTGAGCCATCCGTTCCCATACTTGGCAGTTAAGTTGTGGACCATTATGTTTGACATTGTTGTTACAAATTTTCATATATCTGTGTTGATTGATGAGATTGTGTTTCAAACGTGTTCGTGATTGTGTGTATCTGTGTTGTTTGATACTGTGTTCGTGATACACACCGTTGTTGCTGTAACAAATGGTGTGGGGATGCTGCAAATGCTGCAGGGAATGCTGCAAATGCTGTATTTTTTTTAATATTAGCGACGTTCAGCGACGATTACCGACGGTCAGCGACGAAAGAAACGTTGCTAACTACGTCGATAACTGTAAGGAATATCGTCGCTGATCGTCGGTAAACGTCGGTAATGTAGCGACGTAGAAAAGTCACAGAACGTCGCCATATGGCTCTCAAGCCAGGTCAGTATCGATGCGAGACAGAGTCGCTCAACGTCGCTAGATTACGTCGGTATATTATGACTTTTTATGTCGCTGGCAGTCGCTATATTAGCGATGTGGACACGTCGCTAAAGCTCGTCGCAATAGCGACGTATGGCGACGTTTTTTTGTTTAGCGACTAGGTTAATCCTGACTACTTGAAAAACGTCGCTAAAGACGTCGCTAATAGAAATTAGCGACGTATTTTTCCTTTTTAGCGACGTCTTTACGCGTCGCTGAATTGACAGATTTTAGTAGTGGGTCGATACTTTAAACCATGACCTATATATTTGTTCGTATATAATGCAATGAAGAAAAGCATATATGAAAGTATATAAGTTATCAAGTAGAAAAGAAGGTTAACAGGAAACCAAGTCTAAAGATTGTAATATGGCTGCTAGTTCAGGAAACATATGGATCAAACACAAAACGTTTGGCAGTTGCACAAAGCCGAACAAGAGCAACAAAGTTGTCAACGGAAGGTTATTAGAAAACCACCTAGTGAGTTAATAATTTAAGAATTGACAAGAAAGGAAGATGTTAAAAAGAAATCAGAGATCACTTCAAGCATCATTACAGGGATCATATCATAGTTCATGAAGCAATAGTTTCAAGAAGAATTCAATACTCAAAATCCACAAGTACAAACCCTTGTCCATTTTTTAAGAACTACGAATCCAAATAAATTCCATGCACCTGCATCCTTAAGGTTGTCTTTGGATTTTGGTAGGAAGTATGTGAAAGGAAAGAAAAATAAAAATGGTTCATGTAGAAATGTGATCCCATTTTTATTTGATCAGGTTCCTTTCCTTCCCTTTTTTTCCTTTTTTTCTCAGCGTAAAGCAGAACCATTTTACAAATGTAGCAAACTAGAGAATGATACCCTAAATTCCAGAAAACCCACAATGAACTCTACAAAAATCCATGTTGAACAGTTCTCCGACCAAACTTCTAATAATTAAAATTTATTGTTGATGTAGTATTGACAAGCTTATATTTCTTCCCATTTGCATGACTTATAAACTCATCTCCAAATAGACAAGTCAACCTAATTGTCCTTTAGAGTTTGGGGCTATATTGTATGAATACAGACACGGATAACACGATACGGGTACTAGATAAGGCATTTTCAAATAGGTTATGTATAACAGTTTGATCACCTATGTTGTACATATAGCTAGAGGGAATTAAATGATAGTGCAGAAAGGAAATACAATAATAGCAATAGAAGGTTGGATAGTGACCTACGACATGAATCCACAATCCTGAATATAGATCCGAATAATATTATAGGGTAGTAGCCACCCCCTACATTAAACAAGAACTAAAATATGACTACTAGTCCCAAGACTTATTACGCGTCTATATCCTTTACATGAGTAGTAAATCCTCGCCTACCATGCCTAATAACGTGAGATATCATCTCACGTGTTAATAATAATAATAATAATGGTAACATATCGGGAGTATCATGTCAAGATCAATAACATATCATGATCACAAAAACTCCACATAATATATCATCATTGGATCAAATACAACTTGGTAATTATAAACATGATCGGGAAGGATCTCGAGCCTATGCATGTGGAGGTGTTCGAGTCCTGAATAAGACGGTATCTCGGTCCACAACGCACAAATACGATAAGGATACAAACATGATACAGATAAGGGACCTTTTTGTCGTGTCCTTGCAACATATCTTTCGGGAATTGTAGCAGTCAAACCCCGACCACCCACGAGCGACCCTAGACTTTTCCCTTCTTTCCGTAACAATAACAATAGTAGTTGCACCCACTATGCCAAGTTTCCAGGCCGATTTCTCCCCATCGCTTAGTAATTTTTCAAGCCGCAAAATCCTACGCGTAGCTAACCTAACAACCTACAGAATCCATCAAGTGGATTTTGTTAATTCATTATGTACGAGAAGAAAAATCCAGCTCCAAAATCAAGAAAAATAATGAATTTCTGGATAAAAAACTGTCCCAAGGAATGGTTTTGGAAGTCGTTTTTCAGGCCGTACATCAAGGATTTGGAAAATCTATTTGAATAGACTTTTAGACAACCTATACAGCTACAAAACCCTATTTATAGTTTTTATTTAGTTTATTAATTTCTGTTTCAAATCGGTACCAAAACTCGAGAAAATAGTTCTAAAAAGTTTGAAAAAGTTCGATACAGAGTCCGTCCCGATAAACCGGATGACTTGTTCACAAACCGAGGGCATCGAAAGGTGCGTACAGACTTTAAGAACGTATGGACTTTGACGGAATTCGAATTGGTTGCGTGTGCGCAACGAATTCGAACCGTATCCGTCGAAGAACACCGTATCCATGATTTGCAAAAAAACCCAATTACTTTGTGTACGCTCGTCACATCGGAACGAAACTTTCGCCATTATACTCGTTTTTTTGCTCTTGTGAGCCAATTTCGGTCCAATTCTGAGATAGTTGATCGAATCGCCGTTTCTGCGGGCCTATGATCTGACTCAACGAAATTTTTTGCATGGCTCATACAATTCAAAATTGGACATATCATTAAGTTTGTATCAAAAAAGCGGATCCGTAGACATAATTTGATGACTTTAGACCATAGAATTTGACACGCTTTTCAGTACAAAGTGGGTCCAACGACAGACACTATTTGATCCAAAATTACTGTTTTGTCCATGTGTCTAGTTGGACATATAGGTAGTCAATCCTAGTCATTTTTTATTCCAAAAGCGTTAGTGTTGTTTGTTTTAGCATTCAGAGACGTTTGCGGAACTTCCATCCTTGTAGACTCTTTTGACTTGTTGATTTCATCTACTGGACGTCGTCAAAATATCCAACAACCACCAAACAATTACACCTTACTATAATTTCTAATTGTGCATATTTTTTTCAGCATATTTACTTATTTTTTTTTGTAGTTTTAGTTTAAACTGCACGTCTAAGTCACACTTAGGTGCAAGCGACCCGTGTTATTTTTTTTGGTTACTTTTATTTACTTTTTGCATATTGACCTAGAATTAAGAGACTATCTAATGTGTATGAAATATCTCTATGGCTTCATTGGCCTTGACACTTGTGTACCCCGAGTTGTGAGTCTCATATAGATCTCGGACGTGCGTATCGACTGGCCAGCAGTACGTACAGGCCATACGATAGGTTGTAACTGCTAATAGATATGCATCTCTAGAGGACTTAGCGGTTATTAGAAATATCTTGATGTGGATACATCACGAGTAGTGCATGGGGAGGGAGAACACTACAACAAAAAATTCTTTAATGATGGCTAAAAAGCGTCATTAATGACAAACCATGACGCTTTTTTTTCAAAGAAACCGTTATGAAAACGGGTGTTATAAATGTTTTTTAAAAGCGTCATAAAAAAACCATCATGAATAGTTTCTATAAAAGCGTTATGAATAGTTAATATATAGTGCACAATTCAGAACAATTTTAAAACGTCATGAATAGATAATATGTATAGGCTCAATGTAGCACATTTATAACACTTTATACTATTCAAATTAGCATATTTATAATGCTCTATACTGCACAGTATATATTACATTCCAAAAACTTAACATTATATCACCATCTTTATTACATTTCACAAAATAGAGTACATATCAACATCTTCATTACATTGAATATCCAAATACATATATATATTTACAACTACCAAAATTGTCCACATCAAAACTTGGCCACATCAAAACTGTCCACAGAACATGTAACAAAACCCTAAAAAGACAAAACAAGCAAATATAAGGAATTAGCTCCCAAGATTATAATACTTCCAACTACACAAATAGCAAAAGCCTGATACTTATTGGGAACAATTCAAATTCGTAATACATATTTAATATCCAAATGCTGAACTGCATAAATTCTTCATGAGAAAGGAGTTAACATACAGAATGCCTACATTGAGGTAATGCTCTTCGTACGAGTGTGATGGCATGAGGAATTACCTGCAAGGCCATACTTCTGGAGAAAAGAGAATGTAGTAGCAGCGTCCCAATCATACCTAACATAAGTAGATCACATCAAATAAATAAAAAAATAAAATCACACTTTAAAAATTAAAATAAATCAACTTGTGACACATTACTGGTGCTTAGTAGGTTCTTGAGGTTTAGGTTCGATCAAGAGTCCCTGAAAAAAAAAACAAGGAAGCAAAAGACTCGAAAAATAACACCAACCATGTAGTTCTGGATATTTATCAAACTCAACATGATACACAACACACACAAAGAGGAGATTTATCCACAATTAAGTTGCAAATTCAGTTTGCCTATTACATAGCTTCTGTAGCGGTAAATTATATTCTTTCATGGCCAAACCTATAAATATGGAAAATCATTATCACCATCATCGCCTTGTACCAGTAGTAGAGTACACAACAACAAACAACTGCAAGGAGTCATGTAGTTATAAAGAGAAGGTTAAACTTCTCCTAACAAATCCTTTCAAAGCATGTATCAGTTCTAAATCTTACAATCAATGTTCAAAGGAAGTGGGGGGCCTGGGCATACAATGAAGAGCTCCACAAACAGTGTAAGTTTTGAAGGGATGCCATGTCACTAGCATAAAAACAGACGAATATAAAAATAATAAAATGACTTGGAACCCTGGTAAAGTACAGAGTATAGGAATTAGATCAATGCTCAGGATAATCAAATCCTAATCTGTTACCAACTCAGGTACAAGTTCAAACAACCTTCCAATTCACTATTAGAACAAGTCTGGCTTTGGAAAAGAATAGTGTATCAAATGAAACGGAAACAACAAATGAGTGTAGACTCAAAATTCAGTTTCATTTCAGTTCTTAAAGAGTGTCTCGAGAATGCCGCCACCATTCGTAAGATTCTCTCAAATGTGGTACGCCACTTGCCATCTAAGGGTGCATATATAGGATATAATGGTCATTTCTACTTTCTTTCTCATGAAGACAGATACAAATGCATGCGACGAGGTTATTATACAAAAACAGGGAGACAAAACACACAAGCAAACTTGCACCCAGTAAATTTTGATACATCTCACAAGCATGCCAAAATACCCAGTAAAATAGCAAACACTTGTAAATGCATGTTTTCTAATTCATGTTCTCTTAATAATTAAAAGTGAACTTATACCTGTGAATCCAATTTTCTTCTTCCAGTCAACAGCTGCTTGGAGAAACTTGGCCTGAAAATGCAAATGTCACACCTTAATATTCACAATAATCATATCATTCACATATCAAAACAAATGCCTGAAAATGAAAATGCAAATGCCTGAAAATGAAAATACAAATGCCTGAAAATGCAATTTTCTTCTTTCAGCCATTTGACTATGCTATCATGAACTCTACATACTCTGTGACATATGATCGATTAATGGTTACACTATTCTTTCACTGTTAGTGGAACTTCCTAAAATTTGAGCATATTTCCAAACTAGTGCATATATGAAAAAAAATTGTTGACACTTAATTAGACTGATCTCATGTTCTTATGACAATAGAAATTGTATGATCTTAAATTTCAAAAAAAGAGGAGTAAATAAGAGGAATTTAGCCTATACCACCTTGAAGAATTGTTCCACAGTCCATATTGGCTAGCTCCCACATTCACTACTGGTTATCCATGTTGAGTTGACGATTGCGATCCGATATAGACCATACTGGCTAGCTCCTGCTTCCAATTTCAGGATTCTCAACTCTTCCAAGTTACAGTTCTCGCAAATTAACTGTTGAAAATTATAATACTAGTAGAAATACATATCAAGATTTGTTTCAAGACATTCACCTCTCTTTGTAGAGCCTCGCTGAGTCATACTCGTTCAGTTGAGTCATACGGTTCCATGTCCTGAAGCAACCTTTTGAGTATGATGTTAAAGTTAGGTAGTTGTGCGAAAAGAGGAGTACCACAAAACAATTTATCAAACACCTTGTGTGCTTCTGAAGGAGGATCTTTGGACCCACCGAGTCGGATGTGCGGTCAGTACCAGATCTTCTGAAGGAGGGCCCCCTCGATGTCGGAGCTTCACGATGCAGCAGGTGTCATCGGGATCGCCCTCGTCGATCTGCATCAGGATCTTGATCTCGTCCATGGCCGCCTCTGATATTGCACCCTCTTCTGCACCTTCAGAGCGACGAGGGCGATCCAAATGGTGCAGAAGACCTTCAGGAGTCTGGGGGCACACTGCCGAGCTCATGGTTCCCTTTGGAGAGAAAAAATTTAGACATCTTTATTCTAGAGCTGAGGATTTTGGAGGAATATAGATGAAAATTTGGGCGGCTTTGGAGAGAACCAAAAATTTGGACGGCTGATCAAAAAATTTGGATGGCTGACCAAAAAATTTGAGCTCGGTCAACGACTTCTTCGACTTCTTCCCA
>JANAVB010037774.1:0-107357 GCA_029216955.1 Iris pallida
TATTATATATTATAATATAGATATATATATTAATAGATATATAATAATAGAGATAATATATATATATATATATAGAATATATACTAGATATATATATATATATATATATATATATATATATATATATATAATATATATATGTATATATATAAATTATGACCAAAGAACTTGGCCCAGCCCAGCTGAGCTGAGCTCGGAAACCCTACCCACACAACTTTCAACCATAACAGGAGCAGCAAAACCGAAAGGGCCCGACCCGTATACACAGCCAAATATGCGTGAGTGCGAGAGTTTTTCCTCGACGAAAAAACTCTCAACCCTAATTCCCCTTATTCTCCAGCGCGCCGCCACGTACCCCGATGGTTGGGCGGCACCCGCGGTCGTGCGCCGCCGCACCAGGCCGGGAGTCGGCCACAAGGGGCGCTGCGAACAGCAATAGTGGCTGGAGCAGAACAACAGGGACAGCGGCGAACCATCTTCGTAGCCAAAAATTTCCCACAACGCTCCACCACTTCGTAAACCAATTGCACAGGTTTGAACACAACCCTAACCCCTTCTAGTCCCTTTAATTAGTTTTGAGCGAATCACGTTAGATTGTCCGGGAATCGACACCAAAAATTGGCGAAAAACTGTTTCGGAACGAAACAGGGTACTAGTCGAAGGAACTATTTAGAAGGCCGATTTCTCACAAACCATTAGATATTTAGGAAATCAAATTTAAGACAGACTTAGACAACATATACACGAATAAATCCCATCTTGTAGATCATGATTTCATTCGGTGTGTACGAAGTTATTTAGTTTCAAAAATTAGGAAAAACCTTATTTCGAAACAAAATTTTACGAAAAATCATCTGATATGACGTGCGTCCCGCCAATCCGGGCGATGTGGTCGCGAACCGAAGGCATCGAAAGGTGCGTAACAGCTTCGTGGTCGTGTGGGCTTTGACGGAATTCAAATTGGTCGCGTGTGAGCGACGAATTTGATGCGTATCCGTCGGAATCGCCCCGTATCCACGCTATGCAAATTCAGTCATAACTTTATGTGCTCTCGTCAGATCGAGACGAAACTTGCGCCAGCAGGACCGTATCGTTTTTCTGGTCCTGTATGCCAAGTTTGGTCCAATTTTGAGACAGTTGAATCGTACGTCATTTTGCGGGCCCCACTGTCCCACTCAACGGGCGATTTTGTGCACGGCCCGCCGGAATCCAACTCTGGACATACGGTTGGGTTCGTATCAGAAAACCGGATCCGTAGACATATAGTTTGACGACTTTAGAGACCGTTGACTCTGGCACGCTTTTCGGTGCAAAGCGGGTCCAACGGTGGACACCGTTTGACCCGAAATTATCGTTTTTCCCCTGTGTCAAGAATTGGACTTAAGGATAGGCAATCCTAGCTATTGACTATTCTGAGATCATTGGTATTATCTATTTCAGCATCCGGGGACTGTTGTACGGGTTTTGACTATTGTGGCACATTGAGTAGTTCAGACTGTCGGTTTCACCAGCAGAGGACCACAGGCGAGTACAGTTTATTGTCTGCATTTTGATACTGATCTTTACTATATTTCATTGGTTAGTCATTGGTTATGTGATTATTTTCTATTATAAATTGTTGAGTCGGGAATGAGAAGTACCAACGATGTGTGATCTGACCTTAGACAGTGTAGACAGTGTAGACAGTGATTTATTTATTGCAAAGTAGACAGTGTAGACCGTGATTATTACTGTATTTAAACTGTGTAGATCGTGATTACTATTTGTCGATAATGTTTCTTTATTGTAATATTTTCTGTAGACCGTGTAACTGTAGACCGTGTAACTTTAGACAGTGTAGACAGTGTAACTTTAGACAGTGTAGATAGTGTCGCATAATTGTCCCGAGACCGATCACATATCAAAGGTACTTCTAACAGTTGGGAAAAGTATTTTGTGTCTATTTATTGCTATTGGTTTTTCGTATTTACTGTTTATTTTCAAAACTCATGATTGATGTCTAACCTTTGTTTTATAGTCATTTTCTTTATTTGAAATTGTATTCAGGGGATTGTGCTCGTTCCATTCCTGACTGGAAACCATATTTTTCAGGTTAGCCGTGGATTTACTTAGCATGGGAGATACGGGGATATTTGCAGACAAAGGCCTAGAGACTAGCTAGAAAGTCGAGTTATAGTCATTCAACATTTGTACAAGTTTATATTTTCTGCAAATGTAAAACTTGTGATCATTGTAAATTAAATTAATTTTGTGAATGAGTATTATTGGTGATTCTGATCTTCATGGCTGTGACAGCGTTCTACCGCCGACACTGCGGCGTAGGCTGGCTTGGACACGTCTCGTAATCCGTTTAAAAAAAAACGGGTGCGGGTCGTGACAATTTTAAATCACTTGTCATGATTTCTTGTTACATGTTTCATGTTCCATGTTTCATTGTTATGATCTTCTTGCTACATGTTTCATTTTTCATGTTCAGTAGTTCATTGTATTTATGGTGATTCAGGTTAGTCATATTTTATTACTTGTGCATGTGTTATACTTGTTTTCACTGTTATAGTCTGTACTTTACTCCTTTCCTGACTGGATCGTTGACATATTAAACCAGGGTATATGGATGGCATTGGACAGAAGGATGATTCCTAGAAGATTCTAGAAAATATGTTACAGATATTTCACCTAATGTATTAGATAGTTCCATGAGACAGATATACAATTATTTCTAGTGGATTTTAGTTTACCAGATTTGTCTCTGGATGATTTTGTAAAATTGTACTAAAAGAACATAGTGGAATGTGTGATGTTGTGGTGATTTATTCTGGGTACGTGCATAGTAGCTATGATGAGATTGATTGATCATGTTACCGGAGTTTTCCTGAGGTTTACATACAGCTTACTACGTTGTGTCTACAACATAGGTTGGGCGTGTCCGACTCGTATCCGATTATCCGGAAGCAGGTCGTGACAGTTCCACAAGCTTTACTTCTTTGTTATGAGCTTGTTCAGAAAGTTGTATTAAGGTATGTCCAATTTTATTACATATTGTCTTTCTTGGTACTTTTTTCTTTGTAGAATCAAGTGTGTATTACTGTGATCAGCATTGGTACACTTGGATCTCACTTGAGATGATATCCAGTGGATTGAGATATAGTTGGACTTGCTAGATATAGTTAGATTTGACCTCTAGACAGATTACACGTATTCGAGTTGGGCTGGAGTCCACTTGATACATAGTAGGCATGTATACGCATTGCTAGTCCTACTTATTTTGGACTAGGGCGTTACATAGGTAGAGTATTTTAGGAATAAATTCGAATACTAAGAGCCTTTGTATCCTCTTTCTCCATCATGAGAGTATCTGCGATGTAGTATAACTCATCGAGGGTGCGGGGGTTTGGATGGCTAGGGAAGTACTGGTGGCGGGACTTGACATTACTGCTATAGCTCCTCCTTCACTGCCATTGCAGTTCGACGACGATGGCGTAGTATCGTTTATGATGGAAGTTCTCGGTTGAAGATGAAGTAAAGGAGTAGAGAGAAGGTGAATTATATATATATATATATATATATATATATATATAGCGGATCAAAAACCCCTTAGAAAATCTCCTAAAAACTCCCTCACTCTAATCCGTAATTTAATGTTAATATTAATGTTAATGTTAATATTAATGTTAATATTAACATTAAATACTAAAATTAACATTAAACTTAACATTAAAATTAATATTAATATTAACATTAACATTAACTTTAATATTAACATTAACATTAATATAAAAAAATAAAAAAATTAATATTAACATTAACATTAATATTAACATTAATATTGACATTAACATTAATATTAACATTAATATTACGAATTAGAGTGAGGGTTTTTTTTAGGGGGTTTTCTAAGGGGGGCTTTTGATCCGCTCCTATATATATATATATATATATATATATATATATATATATATATATATATATATATATTGAGTGAAGGAGGTATGTTCATATGGAGAGAAGATGATGAGGGAAAGGGAGGGGTGCTCGATAGCAGGGTTCTGGAGAAGGAACAATTTGTAGTGTATATTGCTTTGCACTTGTCATGTCCCAGAATTAGAATACTAGAGAGAGGGAACGGTGCTAGGCCAGCTACATATATTAGAATACGCCGATACCCCAAGATACGGTCACGACTGTATAAGACATGGGGGTCATACCATAACCCAACAATCAATATTAAGTCAAGCAATCCTAGTGTCTTAATCAAAGAAAAACAAATAAAGTACAAAATGTATGATCATCAGAAATAACATAGTAAATCATCCCAAACTATAGATATATAGATAATCATGAATCAAGTAATAAAAATGAGAACAAGCAAGAGTATACATAATACATGGTCAACTTTAGGTGCAGTCTACATATATACAAATCATGTTAGCCCATAGGCAAGAGTCAAATCCAAAACATGAGTTAAGCATGTGCTCGGTAGCTAAGCACCCAAAAAGAATATATAAATGATCAGTGGGTGAAGAGAATGAAAACCCACTCAAGTTCTCGACTGGGGTCCTACGGGTGGACATCATCAAACGGAAAGTACGATAGATCCTCTAGTTCCGTTACGAAATCTGGCCATACAAAATCAGTAGGGTCAAAATCCCAAATAACAAGTACCACAAAGAAAGCAAATTAGTGAACTAAAAACAGCAAGCATGCATGCATATAAAGATAGCAGATAAATAAACATAGTGATAATAAGTAAACAAGAACATGATATCATGTACATGAACAAAAATCAAGTAAAGCATATAAGTACATGATCAGTGACATAAGCGTGGTACATGTACAAGTACAAGATCATAAGCAGTAAATAGGTACAGGAACAATGACATAAATAGTAATGTAAAACAATTCATCAATCACAACTAATCAAGAAGTATGTCTTGATATTAATAACTAACTAGGGTTGTTACAATCCTGATTACTTGCACATGCAATCGAGGTCTAATAGTCACACGCGTTATAGTCTATCCAGATTATTCAGGCCAATCCGGTCCATAATCAATGTAATATGCAACACTCTACAGTGTTGGAACTATGCCCCTCACGATAGAGAGCTTCGAATCCACAAGCGGGGCCGAAATAACAGGACTGCATGTAATCTGGAAACCGTTGCTCCTAATAAACCTATATGATCAAATCTAGTAATTAACATGAACAATTTATTTAAAAATTCCCGGAGGTGGCATTTGGGGATTTTCCCTAGGCATGAGGTTTGTATCTAACTCCATAGCAGAGTGAATCAAATACAAATTCTTTTGTTAAGGGCATGTTTGGATAGGTGAGAACGCATTGAAAGCGTCTTGAAACTGTCATTTTTATTGCAACTGATCATTGGTGTAGCTAGTCATTTTCATTGTTTGGATCTCTCTTGTAACTCTTTGCAAGTGGTTTTGATATGACATTTCATTGCAACTAAAAGTATCATTTCTTCATTTTTCAGCTGTAGGAGAAATCTACTGCAACTTCATTGCTAGTGGTTATGCTCTCTATTTTTTTTTTGATCCTCACTTACATTTTCATGTTGTCATTCAAACAAAATAATTTGAAACTTCTCACTTGTAAAAAAACTATGTATCCAAATATCTTTGGAAAGTGTTACATTCACATTTTTATTGCAAGTGTAGTGCATTCATACTTTGGGGCATACAAACACCCCCTAAAACAAAAGGGTGCGGCTATCCGCACCCCATCACTTACTTAGCACATCCTATTACAAAAAAGAAGAAAGGAATTTCCTATTCTACCCTCCCCTCCCCCTGCTCCCCTCTCATGCCCTCGACCCCGACCCCGACTCCTTCCCTCCTCCGACGACCCCCCCTTCCCCCGGACCCCGACTCCTCCCCTCCTCCTCCGACCCCCTCCCCTCCCCCCTGCTCCCCCGACCCCTCCTCCTCCCCTGCTCCCCCGACCCCTCCTCCTCCTCCTCGCGTCGGACTCCGGCAATGCTCCTCGCCACCCGCCACCGCTCCCTAGTACTCCTCCTCTCCTCCCCTCTCCTCTTCGCGCCCCTCCCCTCCCGCGCGGTCGACATCCCCCTCTTCAGCTTTCGCAGGAGGATCGAGAAGGCCGAGGAGGCGGCGGAGGCGATCATCGAGGAAGGGGAGCATGAGCAGGAGAAGGTGGTCGAGGCCGCGAAGGAGGAGATCGACGGGGCCCTCGGGTTCTCCGTCGCCGGCGACCTGCTCTAGGCCGGGGCCGTCGTGGGGGCGAAGGCCTTCGAGGTGGTCGTCGGGGGGTGGGGGGTGGGGGAAGAGGAGGGGAGGAGGAGGGTCGCGGGGGGGGGAGGGGGTCGGAGGAGGAAGGGTCGGGGGGCATGGGAGGGGAGCAGGGGGAGGGAGGGGGGGGAGTGTAGAATAATAAATTCATATTTTTTTTTTATCTAATGGGGTGTGCTAAGTAAGTGTTGGGGGGATGGGAATAGCCGCACCCAAAACAAAATTATAGAAGAAAAAGGCAATTTATAGGGGCACCTCCACATTTACTAAGGGGCAGCCCTTACTTAGGGGGCAGCCCATTTGGTGGAGATTCTACTATGGGGCAGCCCAAATTTTACTAGGGGGCAGCCCAACCCCCCAAACTCAAATTTCCTATTCATTTCATCATTTCCTCTCTCTCTCCTCCAAAAGAAAAAGAAGAAGAGCTCTCTCTCCCTCTCCCTAAACCCTAGAAAATTCTTCTCCACCACTCTAATCCTAATTCCTCTACCAAATTTCTTTCAAGAACACTCCCACATTCGACGAGATGACACGCAAGTCGAAGAAATTGGATTCTCGGTATGTTTTTCCCTAATTTCTTCAACAATTTTCTACATTTTATTCGAAACCCTAGAATAGTTTTAATTGTCTAAATTTTTTTGATAATTTAGGTTTAGAATGTCTTTAGGGTTTATGAATGCCATTTTTGAACACGACAAACCCACAATTTCTCTTAAAACCCTAACCCTATAAAACGACAAACTAGCGAGTCGTTTGTCTGTTGGCCGAGTACAGTAGGACTGCCAAGCTTGTGGCGGTCCATATATAAACAAGGACTGCCACAGGCCTGGCAGTCCTCTTTCAATAGAGGACTGCCAGGACTGTGGCAGTCCTTGTTTACAAGTGGACTGCCACATGCTTGGCAGTCCTACTGTACTCAGTTCTGGGGGTGGGGGATAGGGGGTAAGAGTTCTATTTTAGTTTGTATTAGTTATTAATTGTACGGTCGCACAATCCAATGTTCTATAGGGGTAACAGTCCTCCGGACGCACCAAAAAGAATACGCCCCACCGCGTCAAAGCGGAAGGAACGCGCGGAACGTCCTCTTGAGCGTCCGATTACAATTTCCGAACCGGAGCGCTAAGGTCGGGCTGGGACACGGAGACCCCCACCGGTTGCACAAGCTCGGTCGAAGCAACGAGCTCGTACTCCTTCTCCTTCTTCCAGTGATGACGATGACGTGCCAATTAGCCAACTCCTGCCACCCCGTCAAGCTAGTTCTGCTCCATCTGAGGAGGCCGGTCCTTCTGAGCCGCCTGTCCGCCCGCCAGGTTGCTCAATGTTGGCTTCTTTTGAGAACCATATTGCATATGCAATATGGAAGGACCCGGTATGTACATTACTTTTGTAAGCTAGCAGTTTAGTATATGATATCTATATGTATTTCATATGTTTTATGTTTTTATATGTTGTTTGATATATAGAGGACATATCGTATGCTTAGGGCTGTGAGTCACGGGAAGAAAATCGTGTCTTGGCCGTTTAGAAAAGCTTACCGGAGGCCGTCCAGGAGAAAATCGTACCGAGCGATTTGCATAATTTGGCTGATTATGCCTATAGAACAATGGATAGTGCCCTGATATCCGCCTTTGTGGAGAGATGGCACCCGGAGACCAACACGTTTCATCTCCCATGCGGGGAGATGACCATTACACTTGACGACGTGTACCAGATACTGGAGCTACCAGTTACCGGTCGCGTCATGACCAAAGAACATTACAGAGATGAAAAATTGACAAAATGGTACTCGAAGATCGTCAAGTTTGTCTCATGTAACCTTGGACTTGAGGAAAGTAGTTTTACAACTCTCCCGGGCTTCAAGAAATCATATGGAATTCCTCTGTCATTTCTGGTGGAGCACTTCACGAATATGGAATTGGATGAGGATGATGATGAGTTAGTCGACGCGATGGCCCGTGCTTACATGATGTTCGTCCTAGGAACGGTGGGCATTTCGGACAAGTCTGGAACCTCGATACATGCGAGGTACATGCTCAATTTATTATCCGTGGATGACTTCATCGATATATCGTGGGGTAGCGGTATTCTCGCCTATCTTTACCGCGAGCTCGGCATCGCATCCCGTGTCGGGACTAAGACAATTGCTGGATGCCAGACTCTGCTACATGTAAGAAAACTTTCAACGATTTAATCTCGTATACTTCATTTTGTTGTTTATATTTTGTGACTATTAACTTATAAATTGATTAGGCATGGATATACGAGCACTTTCCGATGCTCAGGCGGGGTGACCAGAACCCAATCTATTTTGAACACCTTCCTAGAGTGGCTCGATGGAGGCCGGCCCAGGTGGAAACCAAAGATTGGCAAATCCTGGCTTCCATTCATGAAGTACTTGACAATTTGGTACCAGAAGAGGTAATAAATTGGGACTAACCTTATTTTTTCATGTTAAGTTTTTTTTGCTGTTAACTGTTTTCCTACAGATATTTTGGGATCCATACCGGGATTTGCGCGAGGGGAGTCGTGCCATCCAACAAGTTTCTTTATTTCATGGCATAATCACATGCTATGATATCACGGAGCTGTACATGCCTGATCGTGTACTTCGACAGTTCGGCTTCGTACAAAGTGTGCCGAAGCGCACACTACAGATGTTGGAACCTTCCCGCGGGACCCAACCATTGAACTACAAACCGGCGTATTTCGACTGGGTGACCGACTTCTACTCCGAGTGGCAAAGGCACCTGCTTGGGGAAGATGAGAGTCAACCGGTCACCCAGATGGCCGACTGCAGCGAGGACTACATACCGTACTTCCGGCGGGTCGGACATCCCAAGTTGTTGAACCCTACAAACCCGGGTCCCGCGGCCGTAGTAGCTGTTGGAAATCTTCCTTCGAAAAACATCTTGTATGCTTCATTGGTGAAGATGGTGAGTTCCGCATTAGTAGTTAGTTCGAGATTTTCATGTTTGTATACTAAATTCAATTATACTTTCATTTACAGTCTAGAAGGGCGAAGGAACTGGCCAAGACACTTCGGAGCGCTTGCCAAAGTGACACTAGTGTCTTGGTCGACACTAGTACCTTGGTCGCCAACGAGCTTGAGCGCATCGACGACGAGGTTGAGTTCCCATTCATGCGTAATGCGGAGTCTCGTTCGAAGGTCCGCCATGATATGTAGTATGATTGTCTGATTGTCTGAAGTTGGGTATTTTGGATGTTGATATTTTTGGGTGTCGAACATGTTGTTGGATACTTGTGTTGAAATATTTTTGGATGTTGATATTTTTGGGTGTCGAACATGTTGTTGGATACTTGTGTTGAAATACTTGTGTTGGTTATGTGTTGGATACTTGTGTTAAAATACTTTTGTTGAATATGCCACCCCCCTGGCACAGAGAGTTTCAATTAGGACGGCCACCCCCTGACAGTCCTATACAAAAGGAGGACTGCCAGGGTGCTGACAGTCCTAATTGAAACTTGCTGTTACAACAAGTTTTAATTAGGACTGCCAGCACTCTGGCAGTCCTTCATAAGCGTAGGACTGCCAGGGGGTGGCAGTCCTATTTGTGAGTCATTGAATTAATATTTGTTTGCGATTCTAAAATTTCGACAAAACTGCTAAAACGGGGGTCCAAACATCATTTTTTTGCGATTCTAAAATTTCGGAAGGCCGTCTAACGATGAAGCTGTTACTTTCAGCCTCCTCGAAGATACGCTCGTTTTGGGACAAACGGGACCTCGTTTCGACCTCCCAGTCAAAAGTTATGGCCCTCCAAAGTTTCAACTGACCATAAAATGCAGGAGAAATGACCATTCTCCGTGTAAATTAACACGGAGAATGGCATTCTCCGTGTTTTTAACACGGAGAATGGCATTCTCCGTGATTCTCCGTCTTAATTTACACGGAGAATGGTCATTCCAGTGTTAAAATGCAGGAGAATGACCATTCTCCGTCTTAATTTACACGAAGAATGGCCATTCTCCGTGCTAAATTAAGACGGAGAATGGCCATTCTCCGTGTAAATTAAGACGGAGAATGGTCATTCTCCTGCATTTTAACACTGGAATGACCATTCTCCGTGTAAATTAAGACGGAGAATGTCCATTCTCCGTGTTAAAACACAGGAGAATGGCCATTTATATAACAACAAGTTTCAATTATGACTGCCAGCACCCTGGCAGTCCTAATTCAATGTAGGACTGCCAGGGGGTGGCAGTCCTAATTCACAGAATATTTCATCTAGGACTGCCACACACAGGACAGTCCTTCACATGTGTTGGACTGCCCTGTGTGTGGCAGTCCTAGATGAATTATTCTGTGATCAAATCACAGAATATTTTAGCAAGGACTGCCACACACAGGACAGTCCAACACATGTGAAGGACTGCCCTGTGTGTGGCAATCCTAGATAAATTGTTCTGTGATCAGATCACAGAACATTTTAGCAAGGACTGCCACACACAGGACAGTCCAGCACATGTGAAGGACTGCCCTGGGTGTGGCAGTCCTAGAAAAGACAACACCTGGATAAAAGTAACACACATGTATGACACACATGTATAACATCCAAATAAAACACATGTATAACACCCAGATAAAAGACATATAACACATGGATAAAAGTAAGAAACATATATTGGACTTCATATTTCATAGTTTAATGTATACAAAAGTGGTCCTCTATAACCAAAATGCCAAAATATATACAAAAGTGGTGTAGCACCCAGTTTCTAAAATAAGGGTAAATTTGAAATTTTATAATTTTAATCATTTAATAATGATATTTAAACCATGTTATGATTTTTTTGGTGATTTTAGTTAATTTAAAACTATTTAAAAATTACGACTTGTGATTTTGGTGATTGACTAGTGTAACCCTAGAGTTTGCTGAGCCCAGAGACTAACCATGACCAAGGAAGCCTAGTCATGTGATTAGGATGACTAATTATAACTTTTTAGCCTAGGGGTATTTTGGTCATTTTGACAATTTTGTGAAATTATAATTGTATTAATTAAATATTGTGCTAATCTATTAGTTAGGGCTTGACCTAGAAGTTGAGCCTAATCTAGATAATAGTCATGACCATAGAGGCTAAGTTAGATGGTTTCAACTAAGTAATCATTTAGGTTAATATCTAGATATTTGTTAATAGGATATTTTAGGCTAAAGGTTAAGAAGGGTTACTTTAATTGTGAGCCTTTAGATTGGCTAGGAATTGTTGGAGAAGCCTTGACCACTCATCCTAAACCCTAATCCTAACCTAATGGCAGCCATCAAACATCCCCCCCTCTATAAATACAACACATTAATCATTTGCATATTTTTTAATCATTCTTATTTGCCTCTTTTAGTGTTCTTCCTCAACTCCTCCCCAAATATCCAAAACAAGTCCAAATTGAGCCTAGTCTTTTGCATTGGACTCCCCTACAGTAGAGGGTGACCTTCAGGAGCCCGAGGAGCATCTAGCTCAGTAGAGGGTGCCTAGCCTAGTCTAGTCTAGTCTAGTCTAGTATTTACAGCTTTCAGTTTGTATCGGATTGTTCCGATTGTTTGTTGAGATCTAGTTATATTTCAGGACTTGTATTTATTTGTGTTGGACATCTACTTTGTGTGGTGTGATAACTCTTTTTATATTCAGTTCCTTTCTTTTATCTGATTCCATATCGTGCTCTATCTTTCCTAGACTTGTGATTGAGATAGAGTTGAGATGTTATATTATACCTCCGTGCGGAGATGATATGTTTATATCACATTATTGTTAGATGTTAGATGTTATAGACGAACTCTACAGCGTTCTACCGCCGACACTGCGGCGTAGGCTGGACGTACCCACGTTCTCGTGCCCTTCCTCAGGGTGCGGGTCGTGACACGTGGTCCTCCATATAACACATTGATACTCAGTCGATTTCGACGTCACAGTGTGTCACGCCCCGCTCCCGTAGGAGCGATCGTCCTCGCTAAGGCGTGATGCCGCACGGGCCTAGGTTGCGCCCGTGCAAGGCCAAGTCCAGAAACGGCCGATTTGAGTTCTAGGCCACAGAGTCGCACAGAGTGTCCCCATTTGCAGCGGAATATAAATGAACACAATTGAAGCGAAACCAAATTCTTTATTGATATTCAACAAGTTTACAAGCGGCGCTAGGCCGATATTACAAGTCGCTCAAGCTCTCTCTCTCTCTGAAACATAAAAGGCGTGCCAAATGGCTTACAACATGGAAGGATACATGGCGATGTTCCGATACATTATGTCCTGTATAGGGTGCTTCAGCTTCTTGCAACGTTCCAAGGCCCCAGAGTTGGCTCCGCGCCTAGACACGTTCGACGGAAGCTCCGCACCCGCCGGCGTCTCCTGCTATCCTGCAAGCATACTGTGGGGTTATCAGTACATTGTTATGCACTGGTGGGGAGGCTGGCTCGCCCACAATGCCATCATTACCAAACACGTTCTATAATCTTTTGTGCATCTCTATCATTCATTGTCTTTCTAATCTTGCCTTAGGATCAATTTTATGGCATATTGCATAGCCTATCTCGTGTTACCGAACTCGAGTGTCGCATGGAAATACATGTACGACTTACCCATACTTACCGTCCGGCCTTCCCTGTTCAAGGTAAACCAAGTTAAACCACGATTCATGAATAATAACATAACACGATTCATGCACGCATTCAATATCAAGTGTGTGTCCATGTCTCGGGATTCTAGCACGTCGGGGGCATGTTCTAACACGTCGTAGGCACGTTTTTAGAGTGTTACAATTCAAGCATGTTTCGGGTATTTCGTTCAAGCATGTTCAGGAGTGTTACATATCGAGCATGTTCAGCAGGTTACATTTCAAGCATGTTCTGGCATGTTACATTTCGAGCATGTTCATGTTCAGGATGTTACTTTGCAAGCATGTTCAAGAGTGTTATATTTTGGGCATGTTCAGGAGACACTTGTTCATTTAACTTAGATTACTTTGATTTCAATGCAAGAACTTGCACGTGGATTGCCACCAGCATAGTCCACTTAATCTACATGCACGGGTCGCTGGCTTTACAAGCCATTTAGGACATTCCCCTGTGGCAATTCTCAACTTAGCGTAGGGTGATGGCTGGTACACCCCGTTAAGTCTCTTGAATATACCCTCCTACTTACGTCTCTTGGTGCCCAAGTCCGCACCCAAGCAGCCCGTAAGCGCCGTTGATTCTGCCTAGGCCGGCCACGGTTTACCCCCCCAACGCCCGTGCCGCAGAATCCTTCCACACGACGGCCACGGTATTCCCCCCCATCGCCCGTGCCGTTTGTCCACGACCATTTCGTATTGTCTTGTCATTTTAACTTAGCGGCTATCTTCGAGCCGTAGGCTAACCCTTAGCCATAATGCGTTAACGACCAGGTTGGCGTCCGTACAGCGCGGGTAGCAAGCCCCGTTGCACGTGCCCGTCATACCTGTCGCTAGCGTCTTCCATGTCTTATTTTTCATGCCATAATGCGTTAACGACCAGGTTGGCGTCCGTACAGCGCGGGTAGCGAGCCCCGTTGCACGTGCCCGTCACACCTGTCGCTAGCGTCTTATCTTTCATGTATTCTTTCTTTTCATGTTATTCTTTCACTTGTTCGTATGTTCATAGAGTCATTCATGTGTTTGTTCATTCATTCGTTGATTCATTCATTCATGCATTACGCAACTCCCAGTGTGGGAGTCGCCCTGGCGACCCATCGGTCCCATAGCCTTTCAATGTTGCTAAACTCTACTCGGAGCGACTATGTTGATAGTCTTTCCGTTTCATTGTTGTAAACCATTCATTGTTTCATTGTTTGAACGTATAAGGGACATGAACGTGAGCTTGTGCCGTAGCACGAGCGTAGAGCGTGGTGCGAGCGTTTCTATAATTGCCGAGTTCTTTTCCATGTTCTAAACAAGCATGCAAGATAGGATTATTCCCTTAGCTAGGTGCGTTGAATCATTTATTAACATGCATGGTGTTGTCGCCTAGCGATTCTCGTGATAGTGTCCGCATTGTTATGTGTCTAGGCTAAGCACAGACGGGTTCATCGGAGCCACCCACCTTAGCGATGTTCGCATCGGCCGAGCGATCCTCCGAGCGCGCCTTCGATAGTCTAAGTCTGGATTCATCTTGTCGGGCCAATGCAAGCCTTGCATCGATTTCCATTGTTACTTCATCGGGTCGAGGCAATTCTTCGGGTCGACGGCTCGTTTGAGTCGTTGCACTTGCCGTTTGGAATCGGTGTTCCGCTAGGGCGGAGCGGGTCGTTACATAATACACCACTCAAAATAAGTCTCGTCCTCGAGACTTTCTGAGTGCAGGTCATCCTACCATTTCTTAACTCGTGTTTTCGTGTTCCTTAGACAATTTCATCGAGCGGTCCTATCGTTCGACGACATCGAACCATACTTGATATCTTTCTAAGTTCCGTGTCGCACGCGTTGTGTCGATTTATCGAATTGCCTTTCATTCATTTTAGAGTTGATTGTACTTATTCAATTCGAGTATTTCTTCGTCTTGGTTGCCATTTCGACATGTCATGGAACTGGAATGGCTGCACGAGGCACGTTGTAAGTCATCAAATGCGAGGGTCGTAGGCTAAGGCAAATTCACTTTCGTTTATCTCGGTCATCGAGATGGCCCGATTCGCTTTTCAAGCGTTCGTGTCCACGAAATCAGTATGATTTCTACTTAACGGGGTCGACCAAGTCTAGGAAATTTTCATCGAATTTAAGACCACATATTGCACTATCGTCGAGCATATCTTCCTATCAATGCTTCACCTCGTTATACCAACTTTTACTAGCACGATTTCACGTTCACTATACTCGTTCACTCCCCAAGTCGTGCTAGAACTCAATGTATCACTTGGTTGGATCGTGCATGCATTCCAAGCGTCCCCAAAATACATGCATTCAGCCAAGCCGCAGGATAGTGAGTTTGTCATTCTCACTCGAGTCGCATCGTGCACATACTCAAGCGTCCCTGAAATATATGCATGTCAGCCAAGTCTCGTGAGCAGGGTTTCCTACATTCGTGATTCATGCTATCCATCCATGCCAATTCTCAAGATCAATCTTTTGATTGCTAACACATGAAACAGGGGCGTCTCGCCTAACCGCTAGGCCATCTTTTCGAGGCTAAGTCAATGTCAGGATTGGAATCATAGTTCCCCAACAATAATGCCAACACTGACCCCAATCCTAGGGTCAAACCAAAGTCGATAGTACGGGATTTTCTACCCAAGCTCGCGTCACTCAGATTTCTAAACATCGAGCACGATCACCTATTCTCGTCAAGGCATTCGCCGCGTATATCCGAATTCATTCTGATCACATACTTCACTTATATCCATTCTTTCCAATTCATGTATTCGATCACGAGTTCATCTAGCTTGACAATACGTTGCGCCCCAATTTCACGCGAGTCCGATTATCCACGGTGGTTCATGAATCACCATGCAACGCTCTCGCGGAATAATCATTCTCATCGGGGCGTAACTCTTGCTTACGTCTAGACTGATTCATTCTCGATACGCGGATTGGACCTACTCAATCCTCAAACTTCATCATTCAAGCACACCGAATCATTCTCAAGTCATCTTCGCGTCAAACCACAAGTCGAAGCAATCGTATTGCCACGTCGTGCAAGTTTGATCACCCCCGCTGGATGAATCACCATACCAGCGCTCACGCGGAGTGATCGCCCTAATCGGCGCGACGCATGTGCGAGGCTGGAGTTGCGCTCGCATAAGACAAGAATGTCGACGTTGGGGTTATCGTCGAAGTAAATCCAAGCATTTCATTTCATCCAAGTCAAGATTTCAATTCGACAGTCCGACCGTCATTCATTCAACCAGAAATCCTCGAGTCACGTCTATATTTTCCTTGACACGTTTTAATACCCCGAGTATAGCATCCAACGGAACAATGACATTTGCACGATCGTCATTCGCCGAGTCAGAGTACCCCCGAGTTATCGCATATCGATCTTTGATACGCCTCAATACCATCGACGATATGCGTAACCTGACGATCTTCCTTTGCAACCAATTTCGAGTCATGCGACGATGCCGTTGTCCGAGTTGGATATTCCACCATTTCTCCCGATACTCAAGATCAAGTTCAGTCGCTTTTCCTCAAAGCTCGTTTCAAGATCGTTATTCAAAACTCAAGTCACATTTCATTTGCATCAATTTGACATCGTACGCACGTTCCTCTAAGTTTCCTCGATCAAGACCATCTATTTTTATCCATCGTTTCGAATCATTTCTAACACGCGTTACCCATTCACAAGTTGTCCGAACGATATCTCGTTCGGGACACACGAAGTCACGATCAAATAAGCGTGACGCGTTCTAAGGCTTTGCGCGATCGCATTGCCTCGCCGACGTACTCGTTGTGTTTCGTAATCCTCAAGTTTCGCTCGAATGATTTCTAAGAACATCCATACACCACTCGGATTCGAGCCACTCGTCTAGTCGTCGACACTCATTCTTATTCTTCTTCGAACCTATCACATACACCACTCGGGTTCGAGCCATACGGTCTAATCCTCAATCACGTTCGCACCATGCACTAAGATATCCTTCAGATTCGTTTGACGAATCTCTAGCGTACTCGCTTACGTCGTCTCGACGTACTAAGTCGTTCACACGAGTCCTCAAAATCCAAGTCAATCATTCGCGTACGCCTAAGCGTTAGTTGATAGCATTCCTATCGATATACACTCTAAGTGTATCTCCGTTCCCGACCGAGCGGTACTTGATATCGCTCGCAACTCGATTGCACCAGAAGTCAAGGTGCACGACACACGGACTAAGTTGTGCCGCATAACCATCTCGTGCGGACTATATTTGAATTTGCACGCTCACTTGCTAGGTCGATGCAAGACTGGTCAGGCATGCACGCTACAGGTTAACTTAACATATGTTCTCTATCGAGTCAAGTCTAACATAGTTCGACATTGTTAGCGTAAAGTTATTCAAGCGAGCCTTGTGTTTGCTAACTTCTAGCAATTTAGTCTTCCTTCGACTCAAGTCTGTCGGGGTTCGGTACAAAGGCCTTCGTCTATTGATCCCGTCCAACCGAGTAATCGTACGAGCTTTTGAAAATATTAGACTTATTGTATGGAACATCCCAAGGCACAATGAGAGAGAGCGCATACTTCTTTTGTATCAAACGAGCTTTCAAAACTGAGAAAATCGAAATAAAGTCCAAGGACGTGAAGCCGTGCTCTGATACCAAACTGTCACGCCCCGCTCCCGTAGGAGCGATCGTCCTCGCTAAGGCGTGATGCCGCACGGGCCTAGGTTGCGCCCGTGCAAGGCCAAGTCCAGAAACGGCCGATTTGAGTTCTAGGCCACAGAGTCGCACAGAGTGTCCCCATTTGCAGCGGAATATAAATGAACACAATTGAAGCGAAACCAAATTCTTTATTGATATTCAACAAGTTTACAAGCGGCGCTAGGCCGATATTACAAGTCGCTCAAGCTCTCTCTCTCTCTGAAACATAAAAGGCGTGCCAAATGGCTTACAACATGGAAGGATACATGGCGATGTTCCGATACATTATGTCCTGTATAGGGTGCTTCAGCTTCTTGCAACGTTCCAAGGCCCCAGAGTTGGCTCCGCGCCTAGACACGTTCGACGGAAGCTCCGCACCCGCCGGCGTCTCCTGCTATCCTGCAAGCATACTGTGGGGTTATCAGTACATTGTTATGCACTGGTGGGGAGGCTGGCTCGCCCACAATGCCATCATTACCAAACACGTTCTATAATCTTTTGTGCATCTCTATCATTCATTGTCTTTCTAATCTTGCCTTAGGATCAATTTCATGGCATATTGCATAGCCTATCTCGTGTTACCGAACTCGAGTGTCGCATGGAAATACATGTACGACTTACCCATACTTACCGTCCGGCCTTCCCTGTTCAAGGTAAACCAAGTTAAACCACGATTCATGAATAATAACATAACACGATTCATGCACGCATTCAATATCAAGTGTGTGTCCATGTCTCGGGATTCTAGCACGTCGGGGGCATGTTCTAACACGTCGTAGGCACGTTTTTAGAGTGTTACAATTCAAGCATGTTTCGGGTATTTCGTTCAAGCATGTTCAGGAGTGTTACATATCGAGCATGTTCAGCAGGTTACATTTCAAGCATGTTCTGGCATGTTACATTTCGAGCATGTTCATGTTCAGGATGTTACTTTGCAAGCATGTTCAAGAGTGTTATATTTTGGGCATGTTCAGGAGACACTTGTTCATTTAACTTAGATTACTTTGATTTCAATGCAAGAACTTGCACGTGGATTGCCACCAGCATAGTCCACTTAATCTACATGCACGGGTCGCTGGCTTTACAAGCCATTTAGGACATTCCCCTGTGGCAATTCTCAACTTAGCGTAGGGTGATGGCTGGTACACCCCGTTAAGTCTCTTGAATATACCCTCCTACTTACGTCTCTTGGTGCCCAAGCCCGCACCCAAGCAGCCCGTAAGCGCCGTTGATTCTGCCTAGGCCGGCCACGGTTTACCCCCCCAACGCCCGTGCCGCAGAATCCTTCCACACGACGGCCACGGTATTCCCCCCCATCGCCCGTGCCGTTTGTCTACGACCATTTCGTATTGTCTTGTCATTTTAACTTAGCGGCTATCTTCGAGCCGTAGGCTAACCCTTAGCCATAATGCGTTAACGACCAGGTTGGCGTCCGTACAGCGCGGGTAGCAAGCCCCGTTGCACGTGCCCGTCATACCTGTCGCTAGCGTCTTCCATGTCTTATTTTTCATGCCATAATGCGTTAACGACCAGGTTGGCGTCCGTACAGCGCGGGTAGCGAGCCCCGTTGCACGTGCCCGTCACACCTGTCGCTAGCGTCTTATCTTTCATGTATTCTTTCTTTTCATGTTATTCTTTCACTTGTTCGTATGTTCATAGAGTCATTCATGTGTTTGTTCATTCATTCGTTGATTCATTCATTCATGCATTACGCAACTCCCAGTGTGGGAGTCGCCCTGGCGACCCATCGGTCCCATAGCCTTTCAATGTTGCTAAACTCTACTCGGAGCGACTATGTTGATAGTCTTTCCGTTTCATTGTTGTAAACCATTCATTGTTTCATTGTTTGAACGTATAAGGGACATGAACGTGAGCTTGTGCCGTAGCACGAGCGTAGAGCGTGGTGCGAGCGTTTCTATAATTGCCGAGTTCTTTTCCATGTTCTAAACAAGCATGCAAGATAGGATTATTCCCTTAGCTAGGTGCGTTGAATCATTTATTAACATGCATGGTGTTGTCGCCTAGCGATTCTCGTGATAGTGTCCGCATTGTTATGTGTCTAGGCTAAGCACAGACGGGTTCATCGGAGCCACCCACCTTAGCGATGTTCGCATCGGCCGAGCGATCCTCCGAGCGCGCCTTCGATAGTCTAAGTCTGGATTCATCTTGTCGGGCCAATGCAAGCCTTGCATCGATTTCCATTGTTACTTCATCGGGTCGAGGCAATTCTTCGGGTCGACGGCTCGTTTGAGTCGTTGCACTTGCCGTTTGGAATCGGTGTTCCGCTAGGGCGGAGCGGGTCGTTACACAGTGGTCAGCAGGTAAGTCTCTTGGCTCCTCAAACTTCAACAACTTCTTACAATGGTCGATTTGATGAGCGAAAGGTGTGGTCCAAGCTCTGGCTTCGACCGGTGCTCTTTTGTACCAAACTGTTGAAGGTGGAGGAATCGGAGAATGACCGATCATCTTTAGTATGACGAAGTGATCACCGATGTGACCTATAGTACATAGGTTAGAATGTCCGTGGTCCAGCGGAGGTGCGCACATCGGAAAGAATGTTTCTCTAATACCCATCGAGAAAATTACGAGAGGTATCATGTACCTATTGGCAAATAAATAGCCGACAGACGGGACTGACATGTAGTGGTCTGTCCCGGTAACACTGTCGGTGCAAGGGATACTTAACAACAAACTTGCAACTGTTTCTTCGCTTAGGAGATGGGAGTAGAATGGAAGACGAGTCTCTAACTCCTCGTACAGCTCCTGCCTCACCCGTCTCCATCCGTCTTTGACATCATAGCCAAGATGTCTTGCAAGCACATGGAATCCACAATGGCCATCACCGGGGACATCGACAATAGACCAAATGTATCGGCGAACCTCAGGTTGGAATTTATCAATATACAAACTCAGTGTTTGGCTTGCAACGGTATCTTCTCTTGGGCGGTCCATTTTCTCCATTTTTCGGCGAATGACAAGCTTGTCCTTCCGTGCGGGCGGAGCTTGCTGTAAGCTTCGTTTAACATGCTCAAAGTGCGATGGATCTCTTCTAGTTGACTCCAGCCTTCTCTTCTGTGAACTAGTCAATCTTGTTTGAGGCCTGCCTTTAGGATTGGAAACAACGGTCGGCTCATGCATTGTACTAGTGACTGGACATGCAATTTCTTAGATTTTAAGCTCAATGGACTGCCGCTCCGCTGCTACTGAGGCTAACCACCTTGCGTGGAGAAGTTTCAGTTGTGGCAAAGAGAAGAAATCATCGTCCGTCTTCACCACAGGCATCATAGACAACTGCTTTCAACGTTGATCGACTGCTTCTACTGGAATAGGAATGGATTCACGGCGATATTCATTAATCTGATGTGCACAAGGGAGTCCCAGTGTATGTCGATGTACACACCCGCAAACTTGGGGATCAAACCCGACATCCTTCGACCTTTCAATCTCATCACATATTAATGTCAATGCCGTGTGTGATACCACGCGAACTAAAGCATCTAACATTACATTCCTTCTATGCTCATGCTTGACTATATTTAAGCTCATCTCAAATGATGCCTTAATTTCATTCACCGTCCGGCCTACCATAAGATGTACAGCTTGCCAAACAGAGACAAAGTTGCCGAGAGATGATTTTAGTTGTCTCTTCACTACAGAGTGTGCTCCTTCGACACGGTTGGTAGTTGTCGTGCCGTAATGCTTCACCAAATTCGTCCATGCTAAGACGAAGTGTTCTTTGTGTGGTTCAATCCATGTATCTTTGATGTATGAAATGCATGCCGGCTCCCTCGCCCTCCCACTTTTCTTTGAACATGTACCATGCGACGTCGTAACTGTCAATCGTAGAGGCTCGCCACACACAATTCCAGTCATTGGAGAATTCTTGAAAATTTTGCATGTCAATTTTACCTTCCTCCTTCTGAAACTTCAACTTACATTGGGCTTCAATATTTCGATTGACATGCCAAGTGCATAGCAATGTATCCGCTTGAGGAAAAACAATGTGAATAGCATTAATTAGGGCATACTCTCTGTCGGTCACAAGAACTGACGGCTCTGTATGACCGCTGTAGAGTGTTTTCAGTTTCTCCAATGCCCATGTGTAGTCTTCAAGTTTTTCACTCTTCATGAAGCAAAATGCCACCGGGAATGTTTTCAGAGTAGAGGTGAATCCGACAATATGAAGGAGAGGCATCTTGAACTTGTTGGTCTTGTACGTGCAATCAAGGACTAACACGTCGGCAAAAGACCTGGCCAGACTTGTGCAATCTGGATGAGCCCAAAAGATTGAAATTACTTCCTTACTCTGGGGATGTGTTCTATGGAACTCAACGTAATGATTATCGGCAAGCAACTTCAGCACTTCTTGCATCGCCATTCTTGATTTGGTCCGGACAGCGTTCGAAGAAGATAGGACGTTGTATATTGACCTCATCGTAGACAAGTTCTTCTCATCTTCATGCCGTATGACTGAATATATTTGTCTCGGTACAACACCGGAAATGGACAAGTCTTCGGCTATCTTCTTCTCCGTAGGATTCAACCGTCCGACATACGGATGACCCAATAGTGTCTCAGAAATCTCATGATTGTGGGTTCCATTCTTCACTTGTACTGACCACTTCCCTTCTTCTTCTTTTCTAATCTGGATCGTGAATGGACAACCACATTTCCTCGTTCCAGCTTTCTTTCTTGGAATTTTATTTTGGATAACTGTGTCTTTCTTGTGCGATCTGAACACACCACCTCTTTCACAGCCAACCATCAGACTTTGTCGTCCCGGGCGATTTCGGGCCGATCTGGATATCACTAGAACCAACTTGTTTTCCCGTCCAACTTCTCGACACCATTGTACCGCATCGTCGCTTGATTGAAACGAAAGATCGGTCCAAAATAAATGTCCTACATCGATTGCAATTGGAGCATGTACCGCAACCTCGGAAGATCGCAAGTCCTACAATAGAAGTTAAAAGTCAAAACTAAACAACTACATAAAGCGTATTATTATTTATAGAGGAGTCTGTACTTGGTCACAAGTTGAGACACTTCAAGCGTATCTGTCTGCAACATATAATCCTTAGTTCTCTAAAATTTAGTTATAAATGTAATATAGTTATCCTTAGTTCTCTAAAATTTAGTTATAAATGTAATATAGTTGCTACTTGACAGTAACATCATAATGCCCAGACACAAACGGTGGTGAACCCATAAATAGTGAAATTCTTGCTTAATTTTGCTTTAACATATATCTGACATAATGAAATTCTTGCTTAATTTTACATTAAGCTTACAAGTTCTCAGTTTCAATTTTAGATATAAAGAAATGTTAACGTGGTATTATATATTTGGTTCTGTTGCTATGTTTTCACTTTTCAACCTAGTGAGTGCAAAATGAGAATTTAACTTTGAAAGGTTTTCATATTTCCTTGGACACAGAGGACTGCCACAAATGTGGCAGTCCCTCACATATATAGGACTTCCACAGATGTGGCAGTCCTTCACATATATAGGACTGCCACATCTGTGGCAGTCCTATATATGTGAGGGACTGCCACATTTGTGGCAGTCCTCTGTGTCAAAGTCCAATTTTTGACCCGAAGTAAATGTTAAGTGTAGTTACCACGAGGGTTTCCGATGCGTCGAAGTGTTCTTCGGAAGTTGTGGGAGGATAGTATCCAGCATTTGATGGTCCCGGTTGTTCCATTTTCTATTTTTTTCTACATTAAACACAAAATTCAACTTTTATATATAATTTAGGTTAAAACTAAAAATATTACACAAAAATAAATTCGACGACTTACAAATTAATGGGAGAAGTGATTGACACTGTATTCTACCATAAATTTTAGGTTGGGGGACAATTTCACCTAGCTAGGGTTAATTATAGGTTTATATGAGGAGGAGAAAAAAGGAGTGGAGGAAGAGAAGTAGTAGAGGGAGGAAGAAAGAGAGAGATGAAATCTAAAATAAAATTGGCTTATATAGTATTTTTTGGGCTGCCCCCCTAGTAAAAAAATACAATGGCAAACTTGTAATTTTTTGGAAAAAATTTTGGGTTGCCCCTTAGTAAATGTGGAGGTGTCCCTATAAATTGCCAAGAAAAATCCCTTCATTGCTTAAAATTATTTATATACCCTCTTGATGTAGGAGCAAATGTGTACCCATATGGTCTCTCCCTCTCGCTTTCTCCTCCTCCTTCCCAAAGCTCAAAGCTCCCTTCTTTCTTCTTCTTCTTCTTCTCCACCAGAAATCTCCTCCTCCTCCTCCGATGTCCTACCGGGAATCGACCTACAATGAAGCCGACGACGCCGACGAGAACTCCTCCGACGCACCCACCCCCCTCCCCCCAAACTCCCACCAAACCCTAACCCAAACTCCCTCCTCCGCCGCCACCCCCATCGACGACATCGACGACATCATCGACGATGACGACGACGACGACTCCACCAACCCCATCCTCACCAAGAAGCAGAAACCCCTCTCCTCCCTGTCAACCCCGACACCTCCCCCTTCCAAGAAACCCACCAAGAAGAAGACCAACAACAGCGTCTGGACCTACAAGTCCACGTCCCGAAAAGGAAAGAAGAAGACCAAGCCTTCCCCAAAGGCCCCTCCCCTCCCCCCGGAGGACACCGTCCTCATCACCCCCGTCCCCCGATTCCCCACCGACAAGTCCGACGACTCCCCCTCCCTCCCCATCTCCCTCTCCCGCGTCCACAAGGCCGAGCGCGTCGACCTCTCTGACGACCGCCTCTCCGCCTCCAGCTCCAAAGGGTACCGCATGGTCCGCGCCACCCGCGGGGTCCTACACGGACACTGGTACTTCGAGATCAAGGTCCTACGGCTCGGCCCCACGGGGCACGTGCGGCTCGGGTGGGCCACGGAGAAGGGGGACCTGCAGGCGCCGGTGGGGTACGACGGGAGCAGCTACGGGTACAGGGACGTGGACGGGAGCAAGGTGCACCGGGCGCAGAGGGAGAGGTACAGCGCGGAGGGGTACGGGGAAGGGGACGTGATCGGGTTCTATATCGGGTTGCCGGACGGGGAGAGGTACGCCCCCAAGCCGCCGCATCTGGTCTGGTACAAGGGACAGAGGTACATGTACAACGCGGACGGGAAGGACGACCTGCCCAAGGACGTGCCCGGTGAGTACTTACTTCCGCAAAACTTAATTTTGCTATAATTATTATGCTTATTTTGATTGTTGAGCTCTGTTAGGGTTAAAATTTGGTTGAACTTGCTATCTATGGGGGCCTTTGGTAATTTGGTTGTGGTTGGTAGGCAATGCCTGTCAATGGGAGATACTATAGATTCTCTCTTTTCTGGGATTGTTGAAACTAGTGATAGCTTCTTCACTGTCTGTCATCCCTTGGTGCATATTGATTCATTTAGGTAAATTCTGCAAAAGTAATGATATATGTATCAATCCTGATTTTATAATTATTTGAACTTCTGAGACGGACTGATCATTGTTTGGGTCATTGTTCAAAATGCGTCCGACATCTATCGGGTTCATGTTGGACTCATTAAGTCCACCTGATAAGGTAATTCCTTTTTGAAATTGGGTCTTTAAGAAATAGCGTTGAGTATTTGGTAAGATCCTACTCATTAACCCAATAATTACAAGTATCCTAAACCCAAACTCCATCGCTCGATTGATGCCCTAATCCCCATCTCTCCCATCCAGCTAATTGGACAACCAATTTTAAATATTGTGGTAGTGCATTCACTCAATCAGCTACACATTGAGACTTGAGACCAAAAGAGTGAAAAGAAGTGAGTTTAAGAAAAATAAAGGACCTGACGTAAACTATAGTTCATTCTCAACTACCAGTTTGATCAAACAACTATAACATTTGAAGAGTTTGGATCCAGTATACGGTAGCATTATTGTAATAATGCATCAAATTCATTTCCTAAAATGAGACGCTGTAGTTAAAACATTCAACACCAAATTGCGTCACTCCTTGCCACCGGAGGGACTGTCTACTTTTCCTAAATATAATGCACAGCTTTATAAAAGAGAAACAAGGGATTAGACTTGGTAAATTAGAACATTACACTCAACTGCTTGGAGTGATATGTGTATCAATTTTGAACCCTTGTTTCTCTTTTATAGAACATTGTATTGTGTAGGAGAAGTAGACAATACCTTGTAGTGGAAAGAGGCGATGGGATTTGGTATTTGGTGTTGAAAGTTTTAACTGCATGACAGAAATGTATTTGATGCAATATCTGAGTACATTTCAGGAAAACTCGTATACAAGATCCAGACTCTTCACAAGTTATAGATGTTCGATTAAAATGGTGGTTGAGATTCAACCATAGTTTAACGTCTAGAAAACTATGTCCTTTATTTTTCTTAGCATCTAGAAGACAGACTCTTCATCTCTCATTTAACTCTTCAGTAATGGACAACCTCCAATCCGCCTACAAATACTTCTAGTCGACTACTATTCAAACGTCCCTGATAACATTCTCCGCCAATTCCAGATCAAGAAATCAAAGACAAACAAGAACATGAGAGACAGACTCTAAATATTGATGCCATTTACATTACAAGCGACAACGACAACAAATGACAATCACATCCTCCCCAAGGAACAGAAGCCCTCTCATCTTAACGTGGGTTTCCTAAAGTTACTCCCTCTTGCGCAAGGTCCTGATAAGATCAAGATGCACAGTCTTACCCCCATATACATGAAGAGGTTGCTTCCGTGAGTATAATTTGCACCCACAAGGATGCAAGCAACAAGCTTTACTGTTGCTCCAGGCGACGTCCAATACTAGACATCCAAGAAGTTCAACAACATAGGCTAACCTACAAGTCCACGCCAAGAAAGAGGGAAAAAGTTGAAGCATACCCTGAGAATATTGTTGCTATAGGTATCCTCTCCAAATAGGATGATTATATTTGAAGTCAAAAAGAGAGGTAGCATGATGACATTGGAATAAGGAAATATATAATTCATATCTACATTTGGTGTGTTTCATATTTGCAATCAAATAACTAGTTCCTCAAATTATTGTGCAAGGCTTATGTAGAGGCTAAGATGTCTCCTTTCACTTATAAGGTATCGTTGTCTGGTTCGTAAACTGAGGTGGAATCGTCTTCTGTTGTATGCTTGGTGATTGATGTATTGTATAACTGTGAGCCTAAGTTTTATAGGTAATTTTGTAAATGTCTTGCACTTCAGAGGGTTATGCCTTGATATACTCATGGATATGATTTGTAATTCTCAGTTCGAACTTGTAAGTGTTATTATATAGAGAGAGTTAGAATTGGGGCTTTTTAGGTGTAAATTTGGTTAACAAGTAGGATATGACCCAACCCGAAAACACATATTCACCTCTAATGTTCGATATTTTAGTTTACATGGAGATCTCGACCGATTTTTCCAAAACGATAATACGATATATATAGCCAATATATGTCGGTTTATGCCTCAAACCGATTTATCAACCGATATCACCGATTTCTGTAGTTTCTATTGGAAGTTAATTTTAAGAAACATAATTGATGTTACAGAGCCAAAATCCATGGCCATGTTTCAGCATATTTGACAATCATTATGTATCCAGTGACATGTCTGACTCTATAGACAGTCAACTGATTACTTACAATCCGATGGAGAGGGAGCGGAGAGGCTTCATGGTTTGATCGCTGTGTAAAATAACTAGTTCTTCTTGTAGTGTGGAACAATATGCTGTGAGCACTGACCTAGGAGTGCAAGAGCTATAGAAGGGTTTTGTGTGCTATTTTGATGGCGGTAGCCAGTACTTGTAATTGTGAAATCAATACTTACCTTCAGTTATATGGATCTAATCTATGATAACTATTTCCATTTTCAAGTTATGCAGCAGTGTGTTTGTTTTATGGTTCAAAAAAGGTGTGTAAATCCAATTGTTTTAAGGCTATGTCTCTCTGTGCAATTTTAGTGGCAGATGTATTTCAAAATCACAGTGATATATGGAAGCAAAGTCAATTAAGGCTGGATTTGGGATTGCTTATCATGGCTGCTTATGCTTATTTTTTTTTGAAGAGCAGTCCAAAAACTTGCTTGGTAACAACAGCTTATTAAAAATAAAATGAAAGGAAGTTCAAATTTGGGGCAGCTTTTGCAAACAGTTGGGAGGTTGCTGTCAAAAGCTGCTTCTGCTGCTGCTTTTTTTTTTTAAAGCAGCAACAATCCCTATTCAGGCATAAGTTGCAGTGTAAAATCTATGTACAAATTTATTAGGTAAGCAATTCTCAATCTTTGTTGATGGTTGGTCATGTCTATGACGTTACTCAATATCTTTCTGCTAACTTAGATAAATCTAACAATTAAATAAAATGTCAAATTTGGAAGTAGTATGAAATGAATGTCAAAAAGTACCTCTGAGAGTATCCCTGAATGTCATTGATCTTGCTGAAAGATTTAAGAATGTCTTCGTGCTCTATTTAGTGCGTCAATGTGTTCTTGTAAGTTTCAATAAGGAACCTAACTTTCCGTATCTTGCTAATTACTCTTGTGTACTTGTCAGACTGGAAAAACAGTGCATTATTTAGCAAACGAACTGCAGATTTGATAAGTTCTTTCCACTGCCTTGCGAAATCTTCATCAGTTAGAAGTTCCATTGGAATGGTTGTAAAGGGGGAAAACTATGTTTCCTACAATTTGGATAGTGGAATCCTCTTGGGGGTGGGGTTTGCTCGGGGCTATGTTGCACGAAATATGTACATAGATATGGACACGATATGGATACAAGATACAAACATCTTCAGATATGCATCATACAAGTAACTTTGTTGCAAGCGCAAGGACACCATTTGCCCATGCCCTTGTAACATAGGCTCGGGACTAGATTAGGCTCATGGATAGTTGAACGATTTAAGTGGAAATTTTAAATTGGCAGTGGTCATAGAAAAAAGGATAAAAACAGAAAATTGTATGGATACTACACAAAAACACAAAAGGATAACAAATTTTGGGAATAGTAATTCCTACAACAATATGAATGGGACAAAAGGAGAGGAGGGCTATGACACAGTAGGTGGGTTACCAATTTTTTATGGAACTAACAATTAGATATAATATGAATAAACTACATCAGTAACCATTTATTAAATATGTGTGACATGAACAGGAGTGGCAGAAACATAGAAGTTCGAGCAGATGGAGAGATTGTAAGTGTTGTAAGGCTCACCATCAAATTTTGCTACTTTTTGTATGAGCTGAAGAAATTACCTTGATATCGAATTTTTTTCCAGGAAGGTTTTCTCAATTTTTTTTCCTATTTGTACTTGTCGCCAATTCGAATTTGCGTCGAAAATGCTCTTCATTTCTCCGCCCTGTCTCCATTCATACGTATGAAATACATATATGGAGTTGGTTAAAATTTCATGTGATTCAGTAAACAAAATATACATTCCATCATTGCGAGATCGATCCGTATCCGCACGGTTCGATGAATAGTGAACCAATAATGGTATTTTTTTTCAATAAAGAGGAAACTTAAGATTAAGATGCTCCGTAATGGAAATGAGGGAATGTCCACAATACTTGGATTTAGTCAGATACAATTTGAGGGATTTTGTAGGTTCATTAATCGGGGCTTGGTGGAAGAATTTTATAAATTTCCAAAAATTGAAGATAGAGATCAAGAAATGGAATTTCAATTATTTGTGGAAAGATATCAATTGGTAGAGCCCTTGATAAAAGAAAGAGATGCTGTGTATGAAATATGAATCGCTTACATATTCTTCTGAATTATATGTACCCGCGGGATTAATTTGGAAAACCGGTAGAGAAATGCAACAACAAATGGTTTTTATTGGAAACATTCCTTTAATGAATTCTCTGGGAACCTCTATAGTAAATAGAATATACAGAATTGTGATCAATCAAATATTGCAAAGTTCGGGTATTTACTATTGTTCCGAATTGGATCATAACATAATTTCTGCCTATACCAGCACTATAATTTCAGATTGGGGAGGAAGATCAGAATAGAGATTGATAAAAGAACAAGGATATGGGCACGTGTAAGTAGGAAACAAAAAAAACCATTCTAGTTCTATCATCAGCTATGGGTTCGAATCTAAGAGATATTCTAGATAATGTTTGTTACCCTGAAATTTTCTTGTCTTTCTCAAATGATAAGGAGAAAAAAAGTAGGGTCAAAAGAAAATGCTATTTTGGAGTTTTATCAACAATTTGCTTGCGTGGATGGGGATCCAGTATTTTCTGAGTCCTTATGTAAGAAATTACAAAAGAAATTTTTTCAACAAAGATGTGAATTAGGAAGGATTGGTCAACGAAATATGAACCGGAGACTGAACCTTGATATACCTCAGAACAATACATTTTTGTTACCACGAGATCTATTGGCTGCTGCGGATCATTTGATCGGAATGAAATTTGGGATGGATATACTTGATGATATGAATCACTTGAAAAATAAACGTATTCATTCTGTAGCAGATCTATTACAAGATCAATTCGGATTGGCTCTTGTTCATTTAGAAAATGCGGTTCGAGGAACTATTTGTGGAGCAATCCGGCATAAATTGATACCGACTCCTTAAAATTTGGTCACTCCCACTTCGTTAACAACTACTTATGAATCATTTTTTGGCCTACACCCTTTATCTCAAGTTTTGGATCAAACTAATCCATGGACACAAATTGTTCATGGGCGAAAATTGAGTTATTTGGGTCTTGGAGGATTGACGGGACGAACTGCTAGTTTTCGAATACAAGATATTCATCTGAGCCACTATGGACATATTTGTCTAATTGACACGTCCGAAGGAATCAATGTTAGACTTATTGGATCCTTAGCTATTTATGTGAGGGTTGGTCATTGTGGATCTATAGAGAGTCCATTTTATGAAATATCTGAGAGATTAAAAGAGGTACAGATGTTTTATTTATCACCAAATAGAGATGAATATTATATGGTAGCAACATGAAATTCTTTGGTCTTGAATCGGGGTATTCAGGAAGAGCAGGTTGTTCAACTCAATACCGTCAAGAATTCCTGACTATTGCATGGGAACAGATTCATTTTAGAAGCAATTTTCCTTTCCAATAATTTTCAATTGGAGCTTCCCTCATTCCTTTTATCGAGCATAATGATGCGAATCAGGCTTTAATGAGCTCTAATATGCAGCGCCAAGGAGTTCCGCTTTCTCGGTCCGAGAAGTGCATTGTTGGAACTGTGTTGGAACGTCAAATGGCTCTAGATTCGGGGGTTTCCGCTATAGCTGAACATGAGAGAAATTTATACTGATACTCACAAGCTCATTTTCTCAAGTAATGGAGACACTATAAGCATTCCATTAGTTATGTATCAACGCTCCAACAAAAATACTTGTATGCATCAAAAACCTCGGATTTCGACAGGGGAAATGCATTAAAAAGGGACAAATTTTAGCGGACGGTGCGGCTACTGTTGGTGGGGAACTTGCTTTAGGAGAAAAAATGTATTAGTGGCTTATATGCCATGGGAAGGTTACAATTTTGAAGACGTAGTACTAATTAGCGAACTCTGTATATGAAGATATTTATACTTCTTTTCACATCTGGAAATATGAAATTCAGGCTCATGTGACAAGCCAAGGCCCCGAAAGAATCACTAAGGAAGTACCACATTTAGAAGCTCATTTACTCCGCAATTTAGACATAAATGGAATTGTGATGATGGGATCTTGGATAGAAGCAAGCGATATTTTAGTAGGTAAATTAATGCCTTAGACAGCGAACGAATCATCGTATGCCCCTGAGGTTATTACGTGCCATAGTTGGCATTATTTAGGTATCCACTGCAAAAGAAACTTCTCTAAAACTACCTATAGGTAAGAGGGGTCGAGTTATTGATGTGAGATGGATCCAGAAAAAAGGGAAGTTCCGGTTATAATCCAGAAAGGATTCGTGTATATATTTCACAGAAACGTGAAATCAAAGTAGGTGATATAGTAGCTGGAAGACATGGAAATAAGGGTATTATTATTTCCAAAATTTTGTCTTGACAAGATATGCCTTATTTGCAAGATGGAACACCTGTTGATATGGTCTTCAATCCATTAGGAGTACCCTCACGAATGGATGTGTGATAGATATTTGAATGCTCACTAGGGTTAGCGGGGGATCTTCTAAAGAGAGATTATAGAATAGCACCTTTTGATGAGAGAGATGAGCAAGAGGCTTCGAGAAAACTAGTGTTTTCTGAATTATATTCCGCCAGTAAGCAAACAAAAAATCCATGGGTATTTGAACCCGAGTATTCGGAAAAAAGCAAAATATTTGATGGAAGAGTATGAGATCTTTTTGAACAACATGTTCAAATAGGAAAGTCCTATATCCTAAAATTAATTCATCAAGTTGATGATAAAATCCATGAACGTTCAAGTGGACATTACGCACTTGTTACACAACAACCCCTTAGAGGAAGGGCCAAGCAAGAGGGACAACGAGTAGGAGAAATGGAAGTTTGGGCTCTAGAGGGATTTAGTGTTGCTCATATTTTACAAGAGATACTTATAAATCTGATCATATTATAGCTCGTCAAGAAGTACTTGGTGCTACGATCATTGGAGGAACAGTATCCAACCCCGAGGAAGCTTTAGAATCTTTTCGATTGCTCATTCGAGAACTACGATCTTTGGCTCTAGAACTGAATCATTTCCTTGTATATGAGAAGAACTTCCAGATTAATAGGAAGGAAGCTTGATCTGAAGAATCAGAATTTCTATTCTATGATCGACCGGTATAAACATCAATGACTTCGAATTAGGCTCACCATCAAATTTTGCTACTTTTGTATGAACTGAAGATCTCCCAATAAATTGATGTAATTATGGAAGAAATTACCTTGATAGGAATAAATTCCTGCTATTACTTAATGAAAATGGAAATAAATGTACCAAAAGAAAGCAAAGAGAAAGCACTGACAAGGAGGAGAATGAACAAAATTTAGACATTTTGAAACTAATAACCGATGTTGCATGACAGAGGCTTGGATTTCAGATATGGACAGTACGGGTTTGGAATATGGCATTTTTACCAAAAAATTTGATACGACTACAACATGAATGCAATAAATGCCCGCTAATACATACCTGTACAATTATTATATATAGTAGATCTTAATAGTATATATTTATGCATATTTTCGACAAGGTTTTAAGTATCAGTCGAAACTGATTAGCTTTGGCTTGGAATTGGATAGTCCGAAACAGCCGAAATGCCGCTCCGAAACCAATATTCATAGGAAGGGTGGGTTGAAAGTGGGTTCTTGAACCTTGGTTTTGGATAGCAACTAGGTTCTAAAATTCTGGAAAGAACAGATTGCAAAAGAAATGTTGCTTTCTCATATCCGATTAAGTTTGCAATGCGCACAATCATACCTAGGTTTCGGGTCCTTGCAAAAGAAATGTTGCTTTCTCATATCCGATTAAGTTTGGCATGCGCACAATCATACCTAGGTTTCGGGTCCATTTGAAACCTAAACATGGTGGGCCATACAAGACAGTCATGTTGAGAACTTATCATGTCGGATACATGAGTCACGAATACACTCATTCTGGAGGAGTATCTGTAACCTAGCGAATAAACAACAGAAATAAACAAATATAACGATTCATAGGATTCTTAAACTATAACTGTTAAATAAATTTAATTATCAGAGCCAAGTTCTAAGTGTCCCAGAAGTAGTACACTAGACATCCCTAATGGAACCAACAGTCATCCTAAGGTAAGCGTACAAAAGGAAATAGTGAAGCAATGTGAAAAGCTCCTGTCGGACATGCTAAATCAGCCATATATCATAAAATGGCAACTAAGGCAAACAATAATTGAATTTAACTTATACCTATTGTAACATAAATACAAAAGAGGAATGGCAGGAATGAGAGCAATCCCCTGCAAAAGAAGAAACAAATGTGAAGGAAAGAAATGTCGTACCTTTTCTTCATGAGACTTCCTAGCATATGTAAGCAAACATCATAGTTCGAGGAGCGAAGTCACAAGAATTAGAGAAGGACTACCAAGTTTGCTCGCCAACCCTCCCCTAAAAGTATCTCCTTCAAATCTTACAATTTTCGCTCTTAAACTTTCATCTTAAAGAGCAATAAAGAACAAATTGGTTTAAACACAGTCGAAAGACGTTCAGAAAGAAGCCATAAAACCCTAATCCACTCCAGATATACTTGTGATAACCACCATTGTCATGCCCCACGAACGGAGGAGTGAAGAGAACAAAGTTCTAAGAACACTAACTTTGTACTCGGTTTATTATGGCTACTGAAAGGAAGTTGTAACAATTGCCATCTGAGGGATGGGCCCACCAATCATTCGCATGTCACCGAAGGACACCACGAAAAGGGAAATCACAACCATGAAAGATTTCTTATTGCTCCCTTCTCTTGTAAAGTAAGGAATTTGCACACACCAAAGATCCGAGTCCATGAAATGGAGAGGCATGTAAAGTATCCAATTGGTTTGTGTTATCAAGGTCTAGAAGGACAAACTGCATATCCAAACCGGTTGGATGATGATGAAACTAAAGCTACGGGAGTGTCATTACAAGATAACACACGTCTGGTAGTCTTTGGAAGTAAGAATTTTTCTTGGAAGCCTATTATTGTAGGAATAAGGAATCATCACTTAGATGTAAATTTTATGTATTTCATTGATTCCCCTATCCTAGATATTCAGCTGTTTTCCTGTCACTATGGGGAGAGTCGATTCAGAATTAAATATGCTGCTTTTATTATAGTAAGATTATACCTTTCTCGGGGATTTCCCTGCTAGCATTAGAAATTCCATTCATAATGGGATAGATTATAGCTGCTTCTCCATCTTAATAAACTTTTTAGGTGCAAGGACAAGGAAGTGTTAAGCTGTCTGCCGACTTGACATTGAACCTTTTTTGTTCACATTATAGGCATTCCTTTTCTTTTCCTCAGCTGCTAGTTTACTCCTGCATGTTTCTACTTTCTTGGAACACTAATTGCAGAACTATAATTATTTCTGCAGGGAGTGAGATATCTTTCTTTAAGAATGGTGTATGTCAAGGTACTGCTTTCAAAGACATTTCTGGTGGGAGATACTACCCTGCTGCCTCCATGTACACCATGCCTAACGAGCCCAATTGTGAAGTGAGATTCAACTTTGGCCCTGGTTTTGACTTCTTTCCAGAAGATTTTGGTGGACGTCAGACCCCACGACCAATGATTGAGGTCCCTTACCATGGACATGATGTCAAGGTTGAAAGCCCTCTAGAGAATGGCCTCGCGGAGAAACTAAACTAACAACAGCGTGTATTGGAGGATGGGGCTGTGGAGTATGGGATATGAAGAGTTTCTAGTTCAACCTTTCAGGAGAATTGTTTCAATATTGTTCGGTCGGGTTTTACATGCCTGAATGATCCAGTTTGTTGACATCATGGGCTCAGGCTTTGTTAAGTTTCATTGTATAAGCTTTTTTTCACCGAAAACTTCCAACTGATTTCACAATTTTTTACAGTTAATTGAGACATTCAGCAGCTTACTTGCATGTCTGCATCTCTCAGGTTTAGCTTTTGCATACGGATGAGAACCAACAGGACTTGCATCATGAGCCATCAAATCCTTGTGCATTTTTTTGTCGATGCTGAAATTTTCGTCTTTGAGATTGTTTCCTCAAGAACAAAGTTTTCTTCTCTTTGCGACCTAGTCTGCTCTCTACTTTGGAAAGGACAGATTCAAGAAGAATGAATGGAGGGGAATTGTGTGTTCAAATTCTCAATCCACTAGCCTTATCTTCATATAAAGCCAAGCGAAACATATATCTATCACCAACACAGCAAAATATCTGTTAGCCCCATGGGGTCTTTCTGAGCTAAGACAATATCCTTCAATCTCAGCAACCAACAGCAGCAGCCCCTCAATGGCAATGCGTGCATGCTCCCTTAACCGTTCACTCCCTCTCTACTACTCTCCCGTGCCATCAAAGCCTTCCTCTCAGTTCCCGCATACTCAATCTCTATCATCTCTTCTCAAACAAAACACCAATGTGCTCGTCCCCGAGGACGCTCCGATTATCGCCGCCATAGTGGAAGCCGTCAGCCTCGCCAATGCTGCTGCTGAAGCTGCCAAGGATGCGGTGTCTTCAGCCCGTGCGCTACGAGAAGCTGAGCTCGATCATGTCAAGGAGGAGAGCACGACCAGAGCGCGAAGGAGGAATAGGAGGAGGAGACCAAGGAGAGAAGAAGAAGAAGAAGACGGTGAACCCCCGGGAGGGCGCTTCGTGGAAGAAGGATGTTCGTCACGGTCGGAGCGATCCAAGTACTTGACAAGGAAACAAGAGGCCGAGTTCTGTCTCTGCCTCAAGGTACTGCTCTGCTCTTAAGCATATACAATAGTTAAGTTGTTTATTTCACTCTTAAGCATATGGTTCTGATGATCTGCTGGTACTGAACGCAGATTGCAGCTATGCTGGAGGCTGCAGACACATCTACAGCTATGTCGGAGAGGAGAAACACAGACAAGGCTTTGTTGAGGGCGAGAGAGTGCCGAGAGAGGATCACCCTTAGCTATAAACGGCTCGTCGTCTCCGTCGCAACTCCGTACCAAGGCAAAGGACTGAGTCTCCAGGATCTCGTCCAGGTTGATCCTATGAATCCTCTCAAACTCTCAGGTAGGAAAAAGCAGACACTATGGAGTCAGTGTTGTGCCCGCGCCATTTCGTGTTGGACACGTACTAAACATCACAATACATTAGGACACACCAAAGACAGTGCCGTATCTGTCCGTGTCACCAAGCCTAATAGTACTTAGATTTTACAATAATTAGCCCAAAATTTTCGGGATACCGGTTGTCCTGTGCTGCATAAAGGATAATTGTCACAGCAGACCTAGGTTGTAGGGACACAGGAAAAAGGTATCAGATCAGTATTGTGTCCATACTTGTATCCATGTGTAACATAGAGACTACCTTATGTACCTATCTAAAAGTCAGGTGACCTAGGGCGGCCAGGGCGACCGCCTATGTAAAAGATCATGGTTTCAAGGCCTAGTGGAAGCTTTTTTTTTTTTTATAAATGGTTTCAGTTTTTTTTTTTTATAAAGGGCACTATTTTAAATTTTGCCCTAGGTCCCGAAAATATTTGGACCAGCCCTGCTAAAAATATCCGCATCACATACCCATATCGTGTCCTTAACCGCGTCCGTGTCCCTATTCGTGCAATATAAGCATCTGACAACAGTAATTTACTTCTAGTATTACAGGCTGACGTGTTTACCCGTGGCATATTCGAGCTATATAACAGGAAGGGTGCATCGGGCTTCTTCACGGCGCAGAGAGGTTCGACCACACGAAAGGATGCAAGCTGTCTACGTACGCATACTGGTGGATCAAGCAAGCGATCATCAAAGCTGTAACCAACAAATCAAGCATTGTGAAATCACCGGTACAGTCCTAGTTAGTAAGAATTAACATTCTTGCAGGAACGATTGCTCCTCACGTTACACCTTGTATAGGGAAGCCTGCGAGAGGTGACGGCCAAGGTTATAGACGCGAAATCTTCGTTACAGAGGCAACTAGGGAGATGGCCGACTAACGAGGAGGTTGCGGAGTTTCTGGGCCTTGGCGTGGCGGTCGTGCAGCTCGCCTCGGGGAGGAATGCCCACCCAATCTCCATGGACAGGTCTGTCAACAAGGAAGGTTTGACACTGCAGGTAAATGATCTTGCACAAAGTATATATAAACCCTTCCATCTTGAAAATCCTCAAGATCATCTATCTCATGGCAATTGGATGTAGGAAATTATCCCAGGCCCAGACGAAATAACTCCGGAAGTTATGATCAACAGGCAGATGATGTTGCAGAGGACGAGAGATCTTCTCGCGATGCTCACGGAAAGAGAGGGACACATCGTGAGTTTGCGGTACGGCTTGAACGGGGAGGAGGCTCGGTCGTGTGAGGAGATTGGGAGATTGCTGGACCTCTCCAGGGAAAGAATTCGACAGATACATTGGAGTGCACTAGCAAAACTTCGTGAAGCGAAGAGTGCAGTAGAGTGCTTCTCACCGAGCATCGTGTAAATATCATGCACATACGTTAGTTCTCTGAAATATATATATGTGGTCTTCATTCAGAATTCTCTACCAAGAACTGCAAATGTCAGATTGTTATCTAGACAACAGAGATGCAAATTGTCAAATCTAATTTCAACGTATGCACAAGGATCGTCAAACCTAATGGCGAGTTGGCATCCAGACCGCCATTACACTGTACCGCTAATGGCGAGATGGCATCCAGACCGCCATTACTAATGACATAATAGCCACTGTACTGCTGTTAGTAATGACGGGTTGGATGTTTTTCTATCCGTCAAACAAAGCTACTTCCCCTACAGCTCAAGAAGGAAAGCCCACTCATTCTTTCCAATTCCATCTCTCTAGAGCACATATCACCAGAAGAAATCGTGATTCAATTTTTTCTTTTTTAATGTTGGACATACAACACGCCATAAGTAATGGCGGTTTGGAGTCTATGTAGTTAGAACTAATGGTGATGTGTGTGGTTTTGGAGTCTTATAGTTTATTTTTTTTTGCCATAACAAAGAAGGAAACTGTTAGCGTATTTTATATATTTTTTGAAACTTTTAGTTGAATTAAACTCTAATATCTCCATTTTCTAAGAGAAATACTATATTGTTTCTTCTTTGTAATGTCTAAGCTAGTAACATTCTCGTCTCCAAAACCTCAAATTTATTGGGGGTATGAAAACGACATTCATATGTTATTATCTTTGGCGTTACGTATATATTCCTAAAATGTTTGAAAAATAGCATCTTTCTTATAATATTTTCAAATTTTAGAATTCTGGCCGTAATTTTCTGACCTTTTAATCAGCCACTTCGTTTCGTAATGACATTTTAGGATGGATTGGCTCCAAGTTTCAGAGCCATGGTTGAGATTAGGCTTATTATGCATAATCATTATTTGGTCGACTTCGACAAGGCAAGTCACCTACTGGTAGGCTCACTCACTCACTTCATGATCAATAGAGATGATTCTTAGATTTCTTTTTTCAAGTATTCGATTGTGACCTGTCACAGAACCTATTGTTATTACAATCATCTATCAGATTCTATTTTCTGATGACAAAGTATTATCGACCGTACATTCAATAATACTTCTCCTCAATAAAATTATAAATTTCAATATAAATTGATAATATTTGATGGTTCAATTAATACATTTTTTTATGAAATGGAGGATCATTCGACCTACTGTGAGAAAATAGGTAAATCCAGTATGCTGACAAGCAAGTAGTATACGTCAACCAAACTCTGAAATTTGCATGGTTTTCTAGCGGACGTCCCTCTAAATTAGTTAAAAGAGAAGAATTATGAAATGGACAAGCCAAGCTAACTGATGAGAGAACTTACCTCTCCCCTCCGCGTGTAGAGGTATCTATAATATAAAGTACAGTGGATTTTTGATGGAAAAGGAAGTATGTATGTTACTATAACTGGCCAATCACGATCTGGTGATTCTCTTGCAATGGTATTCTAGCTCGAGAAGAGAGAAATCCAAGTACAGTTGTTACTAAACCTTCCACGGTACTAATCCGAAATAGTCTATACTAATCCAACACGGCCGATACCTGTCGGATATGACCGATACCAAATCGATAAGACCAATATGAATCCTAGCTATTCGGCCGATACATGTACATATCGAATATAGGACGATACCAATTTGTTAAGGCCAATACCAATATGATACGTCCTATACCAAACCGATAGACCGATACTAATATGATACACTAGATACTAAGTACATCTGGCCTATACCAGCGGATCCACAAATTACTGTACGATAGGCCCAACGACTCCAGTTACATCTGGTTATTGGTGAGTACATAATTACATAGTAATTTTGTTAGTCTTGTGATACAGATTTTTACTCTCTCATGCTACCAACGTCATAACTTTTCCAGTGCTGCTCCCTCTAATGATGATGAACGCAAAAAACCAACATCACAACTTTTATAACTTGAGTAAATTTCTTTACCCTATATGAAAATTTTTGTTGTCAGAAAGATGGCTCCTAGGACTCGTCGAGGTGGTACTGCTAGTCGAGGAAGGGGTCGAGGCAAGAAACCCTTGGAGGTCGACACGGAGGAAGTCTCCATCGTCAAACAAGAGCCGGTGACTGTTAAGGAGAAGGTGTTACCAAAGGTCGAGGTCAAGGAAGAACCGATGACCATCAGGGAAGAGATTGCTCCCAAGCTTGAAGCTAAGGAGGAGCCACCGTCAGAGAGTAGTAGCATCGGGACCGACCCTCCTGTCCCTACAAAAGACCTCAACCAGATTGAGCCTTCGTATGCAAAGTAGCTGATAGAATGGTACATGCCTCAACGCAACTATCATCCCTGGCTGTGAGGATTCATTGTCTGACTTGTGATCTTTGTTGAGGCCAAAGTCGATTTTCCTATGTGTTTTGGAATATTTGTGAAAATTTTGGAATATTTGTGCTATGATCGGTCGCCAGCGATGGATATTAGGTTACTGTAACTGGCCAACTCTTTCCTATGTGTTTTGGAATATTTGTAAAAATTTTGGAATATTTGTGCAATGATCGGATTATAACGATGGATATTAGGTTACTCTTCCGGATAATTGATGTCTATTTTATATTAATTTGGTTTGGTCTATATGATTCTTGGATAATTGGTGTGCATTAAATTCGTATGTGCATATTTGGTCTATGTGATTCTTGGATAATTGGTGTGCATAATATATTTGGTCTATGTGATTGTTGGATAATTGGTGTGCATTATATATTGGTTTGGTTTATGCAAATTTTTTACGAACAGGGAAAGCGCTGTAATTTTTTTTCAAAATATTCTTAGTTAGCGACGGACTTGTGACCGTTTTGCGACGGTCACCACCAGTTTTTGACTACTTTTCGACGGTTATTCCGTCGCTAACTGGATATTTGAAAATGTTCCCAGGTAGCGACGGATGGTCGACGGATTATCCGTCGGCATGGTATATTGTTCGACGGAATAGCGACGACCTATCCGTCGCCCTTGATCTGGAAATAACAAGAATTTTCAGAACAAGATCGACGGTTTAGCCGTCGCTATTCCGTCGATATATATCGACGGAATAGCGACTACTCTTCCGTCGCCATGGTGATGGAAATGCCAAGCATTTCCAGAACCTGATCGACGGATAGTCCGTCAGAACGCCGTCGCAAATCCGTCGTTAGTTACCGACGAATACCGACGGATTAGCGACGGAACGATACAATCTGATACGCTGTTACGACGGGTTACCGACGGAATGTTACGTCGCTATTGTCTACACAGTTCAGTACTTAATAGTTGAAATGGACGACAGTCCGTCGGAAATGCGTCGCTAATGCTTCGTATTGTGATGTCGACAATCCGTCGCTATTCCGTCATGTGACGATAACTTAGCGACGGAACGTTATTAGCGACGAGATGATTGCCGACGGATTTTTTTGGCCAAAATCCGTCGGTTATCGGTCACTAATAGTAATTACCGTCGGTTTAGTGACGGATGTGGCCGTCGCTAAAACGATAAATTTTGGTAGTGTTGGTTCAACGATGATGAAACGACTAAATTGCTCCACTCTATATAAGAGAGGAGGAGGTCCCATGTTGGGTACGGAGCAACCGGTTGTTCCAACGGCACTCCCGCCTCCAGCTCCTCTTGTACCGCCCCTCCCTCCGCCACCTCCTATCCATCCTCGCCCACGCCGTCGTCTTCGACCTCTTTCGTAACCCCTTCGTCACAAGCAGCCTCCTCCACCGAGCCGCCGATGCCGACCCTTCCTTTGCCGCCTTCCACTTCTCCGCCATGACCAACCCCAACCCCTTCTCCTTCAACACCGACATCGCCATCTTCGCCGACCCACTCTCCATCTACTCCTAAATGCTCCGTCGTCGCGTCCCTCCCGACTCCCACACCTTCTCTTCCTTGCTCAACACCACCACCGCCGCCACCGCCACCAGGTCGTTAGCTCCACGCACACGCCCTCCTCCTCGGATTTCGGCCCGACCGCTTCGTGCAGACCGTCCTGCTCACCGCCTACTCCCGACGCGGTTCTGCCGACCATGCTCTGCGGGTGTTCGACGGAATATCGCACAAGGACGTCGTCTCCTGGACCGCCGCCGTCTCGGCCCTCGCCGCCCTCGGACGCCCCATGATGGTCCTACGCGTCTTTACCTCCATGAGGCCCCACGCCGCCCCGAACGTTGCCACCGTGGTCTTTGCCGTATCCACCTCCGCCGGGCTCGGGTCCCTGGCGCTGGCCCGGTGCCTGCACGCCTACATCGAGAAGGCCGGGTTCGGAGGCCGCGTCTCCGTCCGAAACTCCCTGGCGCTGACCGGTGCTTGCACGCCTACGTCGAGAAGGCCGGGTTCTTGTCCGTGCCATTATGGTACAGGTTATCCACTAGTCTATAATATAAAGCACAGTGGGTTTTTGGTCCGACCCATGTGCTTTGGTTCAACGATGATGAAAGGACTAAATTGCTCCACCCTCTATAAGAGAGGAGGTGGTCCCATGTTGGGTGCGGAGCAACCGGTTGTTCCAAAGGCACCCCCGCCTCCAGCTCCTCTTGCACCGCCCCTCCCTCCGCCGCCTCCTCTCTATTCTCGCCCAAGCCGTCGTCATCGGCCTCTTCTGCAACCCCTTCGTCGTAAGCAGCCTCCTCCACCGAGCCGTCGACGCCGACCCTTCCTTCGCCGCCTCCCACTTCTCCGCCATGACCAACCCCAACCCCAACCCCTTCTCCTTCAACACCGCCATCGCCATCTCCGCCGACCCACTCTCCATCTACTCCCAAATGCTCCGCCGTCGCATCCCTCCCGACTCCCACACCTTCTCTTCCTTGCTCAACACCACCACTGCCGCCACCGCCACCAGGTCGCTCCACGCACACGCCCTCCTCCTCGGATTCCGGCCCGACCCCTTCGTGCAGACCGTCCTGCTCACCGCCTACTCCTGACGCGGCTCCGTCGACCACGCCATACGGGTGTTCGACGGAATGTCGCACAGGAACGTCGTCTCCTGGACCGCCGCCGTCTCGGGCCTCGCCGCCCTCGGACGCCCCACGACGGTCCTGCGCGTCTTCGCCTCCATGAGGCCTCACGTCGCCCCGAACGTCGCCACCGTGGTCTTTGCCGTGTCCACCTCCATCGGGCTCGGGTCCCTGGCGCTGGCCCGGTGCCTGCACGCCTACGTCGAGAAGTTCGGGTTCGGAGGCCGCGTCTCCGTCCGGAAATCCCTGGCGCTGGCCCGGTGCATGCACGCCTACGTCAAGAAGGACAGGTTCGTGTCCGTGCCATTATGGCACGGGTTATCCACTAGTTTATAGACAGTCAGGAAGGACGTCCGAAATTACCTGACTATCCGTAGGACAACTATTGTAGGGTTGTCGACTCGTGTGAGTCGGTCTCCGTTCTGCTCCACGTCCTGATCGTTGTTAGGGCACCACGAGAATATGCAGACGAATGCTTTATGTAGGGACTGGTGTGAGAAACCATGCTAATATAGTTCATTTTTGTTCGTCCATCAAAACTAGGATAGATATTCACCCTTCCACTCACGAGTCACGTGTCTTTTTTTATCAAATCTAAAACTACTTTAAAAGTGGTTTTGTAAACATTCATGCTAGTTTTGACTACTAATTTGACACATTGTTACCCTTGAGTGGAAGGATGAACATTCACTCTAGTTTTGGTATGTGAACAAAAATGGACTCATCACTAATACCCTCAAATTGTTGGCTACTTTCATGAGATAGTTTGTGATTGACCGACTTAGCACACCCCCCTACTGCACCCTTAGATCAGGTGGTTCTAGCAGGGTCCAGATGTTAGCCAATTAAATGTCTATATGACCCCTGGGTCGTTCTCTAGTGTCATGTGGCTGGTCTTAGTAGGGTTGTCATGTTTTATCCAATCTAAAATTACTTTGGAAGTGATTTTGTGAACATCCATACTAGTTTTGACCACTAATTTGACACGTGGTTACCCCTAAGTAAAAGGATGAACATCCATCCTAGTTTTCGTGAATTAACAAAAATAGACTCAACGCTAGTACCCTCAAGCTCTTGCTAGTTGCATGAGGCGATTTGAGATTGGTCGGCTTCGGATGACCTAATTGAAGATGCATGTGTAGGGATGTAAAATGGACAAAGAAGTTCGTTGTTCGTACGAGTCCGGCTTCAACCGCGAGCCTTCTTGTCACGTCCCAGTCCCAAAATATGCGGGACCAGGCTATATGACAATGGCCAGCTACGCATTCAAGCGGACTCCAGTCCAACTCGAATACGTATAAGATGTACATATGATATCATAAATCCATATGTCCACTAGCATACATCCATAATCTATCTAAGTACTATGAAAAAACAGAGTAAGAAATACTGCAGAAGAATGATAAGAAGGCACCATCTAGTGATACCTGAAAATCCCGAAGAAGTAAACCCCAATATCCTATGTTAGATCTCAGCATATACCTAGAAGGAAACTAGGTCCTCAGTGGCACGTAGCAAGATACATAATATACATGCCAAAATGAAGTACAGTACATAACGTGTGAAGAGAGTAACATGTGATCCAGGTAAATAACAGGTGATCAAGAAAATAATCAGGCGATCCAGTAACACTACAACCAGGCAGACTATCTAGTCTATGTGAAATGCACTTGAGGACAACGTTCGGGAGTAAAGCTCTCTCTGAGGGGGTACATGTGCAGTGGTGCGAGTCACCACCTGCAGCAACATCACTAACTAAGCTACAAGTAGCCCCTCCGCCTAGTGACCATCCTTCCCACCCAATGATACTGTCCGTGTCGCATCCACAACACGACCAGTCCGACTCTAGAAAATGATAAGTCCAGAAGTTCAGTAAACATGTACACAGAAAATCCATCATCGAGTAAACATCCAATAAATCATAACAGAGTCTCCTATATGCCATTCAATGTGAATCCGTGTATCGAGTCCATGTGTCAGCAGGTGTAGTCATGTGAGTATACAGATGAGAGCATGTTAATTATATAGAAGCATCTCCAAGTAAACGACTAATAGGAAATACAAGCACGTAAATACTGTAAATCAAATACGCAAGGTATACTTGCCTGGAGTTGTCCAAACTGTGCTGAGACTGCAGTACCAAAGCCTATCCCACTATTCATGAGCCATGAACCATACTCCATGTAAATATCTATCAACCCAAATCGCAAACAAATATATATATCACATACTAAAATCCATGTATGACAAATAACTCCCACCTAGATAGCTTGGGTTGTTCTAGTCACGTATTACCTTAGGTTATCTAAGGAACTTGTTAATTACATTGCCTAGAACTAGGTCACACTAGTCTTATAATTATTATTGCTAATAAAGTATCACGTTTGTACCTCGTTATTCGTACAGCAAAACCTACGACATGTAAATCTTGACAAGAAAATCAATTGCAAGATTACAATCTTATCTTGGCGATCTATATGGTCACCTTGTCAATTTTAGCGATGCGAGATTACTGGAATCGACTGATCTCAGTTTCGATGCATAAATTCCGAAATACGAACATAGTAAGAATTAATTATAATTAAGGGTGATACATAAAAGAGAAATCTACAAACGTCGTCTAATGATGAAACAAAGATCATCAACGTGTCCAGAATGGTCAAATTAGTTAGGATAGCCTATTCTTAAGTCCAATTTGAACACATGGACAAAACAGTAATTTTGGATCAAAAAAATATCCGTCATGGGACCAACTTGTACCAAAAAACGTGCCGGGATTAAAGTCCACTAGATATAGCAAATTATATGTCCACGAGTTCAGAATGGCAATACGAACCCAACGGTATATCCAAAATTTGATTCCGATGAGCCGATCTCAAAGTGACCCGTAGAACCGGATATTGGGACCCAATTTGTACCGAAATGCGTGTCGGAGTCCACGTCCTCCAAACTCAGTAAATTATATATGAATTTTAGGCAGAACGATGTCACAAGTTCACCGATGGTGTCAGAATTGGAATCCGGAGTCCCGGGTTCAAAATTAGAATTTTACAAGTTAGAAATTATGGTTTCGAGATGCCAACTTTGGCGTCGATTCCAACCAACCAAACGATATCCTAAGAAGCTAAAACTTTTATGGCACGAAGGTGGTTATACGTGCTATGCAGCGGAGTTGGTGGTTCATCAATCGGAGCTTGGACGAGAGAGAAACGATTCCGCGAAGTTGGCTCCACGAAACTGTCCAAAATAAACGTAATTTAAATGGTCAATTTGGTGGCTGGTTTTGATGTATCAAACGATCGAATTAACGGTTGAAATTTTAGGTACACGAAGGGGTATATACTGAAATTGAGATGGAAAAATCGAATCGAAGATCCAATGGTCGGATTTTCCAAAAAATATGTCCAATGTTGTTGTTCCGAAATACGATTCTGGATTTGATCGCACGCGTCACGACGGGATTTCGTGCGAAACGCACGAACAGCCTATGTCGGACGTCGATGAAGGACGGCGACCACCAAAGGGGGGTCGCCCATGGTCATACGTAGGTCATGGGTCGCCAGCGGCGGCTGTTGGTCGCAGTTCCCCCGCGTTGCTGCTGCAGTGCTCCCTGTGCGCGCGTCTGCACTGTTGGCCTTCGTTTCAGCAGCCACTGGCCATGCTTGGCCGTGCTCGGCTGCCAGCAAATGTGCACGAGAAGGCCATCTTCCCAGTAACACTGTGTCACTTCTATCACAACTAGCTGCTACTGAGGCTGCGCGCATTGCACACACGTGTGCGGTTGGGTACACGCGGCTATGTAGTGCGCGAGGCGGCGCACGGCTCATATGGCAGCAAATGGTTTGTTGGGGTAGCATGTGGGTGCTTAGTGGCAGTAATGATGATGAGGGAAGGATTTTGAGTGAAGAGGAGAGATGGATAATATAGAAGAGGAAGATAAGTGAAATATATAAAAGAAAGGATGGGAAGGGAAAATGTTTCTCGGAAGCAAGTAAAAGTGAATAGCTTGGGTGCTGCTAATGGCGCAGGTACAGGTGTAGGTAGGCAGGAGAGGGGTAGGCTTGCCGCTTGTAGCCCTTTTGCAGAGAGCGGTTGGGTCTTGCATGGAAATGGTTAGTGGTGTGTTGGGAGAGAAAAGCATTTGTTGTTTTGTATTGAAATGGAAGGGGAGAGTTTTTAACAGTGAAACATTTTTGAATCTAGGCGGGTTGCGGGTTTGGTCCTACGACTAACTCAGATCCGCTAAATAAGTTTTGGGCTTGCCCTATGGACTTTGTTGTTACCTGGGCTTGGGGTTGTATCAAATAGGGGGAGTTAGATATATAACCTAATTATATACGAATACATATATACTCCAAATATATATATATATATATATATATATATATATATATATATATATATATATATATATATATATATATATTTCCAGAATATATATATACATACTCTAAATTATACCCGCATATATGTATATACATATACCATGATAATTCTTTTATCTATCTATACTAGTTGTAAGACAATTTAGGCCAGGTCATATATGTATAGGTATTTGGAGGCTCAATTGCTTCGATGGTACTCCAAGTTATACCCTATTAACAATAAAGTACCTAATGTATTATTCCTTACTTAAAAGTAACACACGTTATAATTAAGGTGTATCACAGTCCCTGTACCAACTTTCCGTCAAGTTGCTAACGTAAAGGGGCTCAATTACTTCGGTGGTACTCCAAGTTATACCATATTAACAATAAAGTACCTAATGTATTATTCCTTACTTAAAACACACGTTATAATTAAGGTGCATTACAGTCCATGTTTCAACTTTCCGTCATTTTCGAATCTCACTTTGTTTCTCTTTATTACCGAAACACTAAAATTTGAAAAACCTCGAAGTAGAGTAGAGCAATATTAGAGGAAAACCCTAACCAGTAGTTATTATTATGGAAACCCTAAAGTAATTTATTGTGTAAACCATGCAATAATTTATTGTGGAAACTCTAAAATAAAAGAAGAGCCGATCCTAAAAATGTTTATGCTGACAAAATTGCAGCAAATGAAGCAAATGAAATGGAATGGGATCTTGCGAAGATCCCATGTTAAGCGAAGGAACTTCTCTGTGCAAATTATTCACTGCAAATACACCTTGGAATCGTGGGCGCCAATTTTTTAAATGTGCAAAGGAGGTAGGATGTGATTTTTGGTGTTGGACTGATGAACTTCGGTTATGTCGTTGCGAAGCCGAATTTTGCAAAATACGAACATCAAAGGTGCCTAGGAGCTTAGGTCAAAAATTCTACTGTTGTCCATTATCTACTAGTGTAAGTGAAACATACTTTTCTTTGTACATTAATATAAATTAATTATTATTTTTTGCTATTAATGTGTAACTTACAATTGTAATTTCTTTCTTCAATACGTGTAGAGGAAAAATCCTGGTTGTGAATACATTAGGTACTTTATTGTTAATAGGGTATAACTTGGAGTACCACCGAAGTAATTGAGCCCATTTCCGTTAGCAACTTGACGGAAAGTTGGTACAGGGATTGTGATACACCTTAATTATAACGTGTGTTACTTTTAAGTAAGGAATAATACATTAGGTATTTTATTGTTAATATGGTATAACTTGGAGTACCACCGAAGCAATTGAGCCGGTATTTGGATACAAACTCAATTAATAAATTATAAATTATGAATAGTAGCATAGTAATACTAAAGAGAAAAAGAGAGGGTTTACAACTAGGTGTTTGGTGTTTTGCAGAGAGAAAAATTGATGTGAGGTGTTTGGTAGGGTCGGGTTTAGGCTTAGAGCGAACATGACTAGTCATTTATAATCATTGATAAAATAATAGCATGTAGGAGCTCAATTGGATGGCACACAAGTGGATACGTGTAGTAGGCTAAAAATAGGTCAAAACCATATATTGGATCGGTTAGGTTGGATCGATGTCAAGCTCCGAAATTAAATTGAAAGTTAGGTCAAATTTTACTGTAGATGGTCAAATGGCCTAAATTGACCAAAAAATTGTGCGATAAAAATAGAATGCAATGGAGAAGTTTGAGTGGGACATGATATATCAAAATAAAGATAACCTTGTCTACTACAAAACTCATGAAGGAAGTTTCGAGATATTGATATCCCTGACGCTCCAAAAATCAAAAAAGTACGTTTAATTAGAAAACTAATTATAATAAAATATTTATTGAAAATAATCCATTTAAATTTTTTAAAACAAACACCAAAACCTAGGGGGTTTACAGTCCTATTGAAATAACGAACAAAGCTTGGACATTTTTTCAGTTTATTTAAAAATCAGACCAGGACACGGTTATATCAATGTCCGGTCCGAATTTGTCCGTGGACTAATAGTGGATGCTCCTTTTGGTTTTGCATCATCCTTTTGGGTTTGTATCAATTTTTGACTGTCCATTCTGGATTTTTGTTAAACTTTTACCATTGTTTATTGTATTCTATAACCTTCAATCGTATCTCCTTTCAACTTGATTTTTTGTACCAACTATCAAGGTATCTTGATAAAGCAATAGCTTTTGGTAATATATTTAATTTGTCAATGGATATGTAAACCTTATGATTTTGAGTCATATGACTTCATTCTCTATAACCTTACTTTCCCTTAACAAAGTTACTTCTAGTGCGCCCTTGTCATAATAATTGATGATGGTCGTGAGAAAGGCATGCTATTAAATCCATTTGGTATTCTTGATGCGACCTTGGAAGTAAGGACATACCTAACAGAGAGGGACGAGGGGGAGCTCTTATCACGTCCCGATTCGTAGAGTCATTTATTCGCATATTTTATCACTTAGAATCGATCGCCCTCACTTGGGCATGATGTCGTACAAGTCTGATATTATACTTGTACAAGGCAAAGATGGTACATAATTGATAATCTTCTAATAGGAACACATCGCAGTGACAGAAGCAGACAAATTGAAGTTAATGAGGATAATATTTCTTATTGAATAGAAATACATCACTTCTTTATAGCAGCGGAGATAAAAGGATAACTTGAAGTCACACGGAGATATATAGAACTTTATTCTCTTTATTGATAATTGAAGAAGAGTACAAGACTTGTATTGAAATACAATGCTTACAACACATCTCCCTTTACACTGAAAGCCAACTGAACAATGCTATACAGCTTACATTTGAAACTTGGATACATTGGATTACAACTCGATATACCGACTTGGCTTACAACTTACTGGTACCACTGATTACAATGTTCCATACATTATGCGCTTTATAAACAGAAGACATCATCTTGTACAAGGAGAGCTTCTGTATGCCTAATAAATTTTCGATGCCGCGGGACCGATCAAGCCAATCTTCGGGTACAGAACATCTCAAGCACGAGCACCTGTCCACAAAAATGTGGGTCAGTACATCATCTTGTAGAAGCATGGAAAAGGACAAGAAAAGCCCATGCGGCTCCAAACAGAAGGAGCCTCATGCGGCTCAGGAATCCTTTAAAACTTTATGCGGTTCGGAACTCTCCAACAGCTCTATACGGCTCAGGCAAAGACACGTGGCCATACGCTGTCCGCTTCTACAGCTGGCCATAAAGCAGCCTCCTAATTAATTGCTCTGTTGATAGCTCTGACGCAATAAATGACAGCTCTGATGCAATAAATGACAGCTCTGATGCAATGAATGGCTGCTCTGACATAAAGCTGAAATAATGATGGCGTGCTCCTTGGAAAAAGAAGAAAATCTTTTATAACTGACAGGAACCGTCGAGTCCCAAGCACCCCTATGCGGCTGCCCTCTTCATGCGGCTGCCATCTTCATGCGACTGCCCTCTTCATGCGGCTGCCATCTTCATGCGACTGCCCTCTTCATGCGGCTGCTACCTTCATGTGGCTGCCTCCTTCATGCGGCTGCTTCCTTCATGCGGCTGTTTTCTTCATGCGGCTGCCTCCTTCATGCGGCAGCCACCTTCATGCGGCTGCCTCTTTCATGCGACTGCATCCTTCGCTAGACTGCCACCCTCATGCGGCTGCTACCTTCATGCGGCTAGGATCGTGGGGGCCACCCGTATGCGATTCACTTAGAGACCGCACTCATACGGCTCTGTCAGAAGATCCCACTCACGATAGTTGAGACACGTGGCGATCCTCACGACAGTTGAGACACGTGGCGGTCCTCGTGACAGTTGAGACGCGTGGCAGTCTTATCCCCTCGGAGTTATGGCTGCTACCAAATCATAACAGCCTAAATTTATGACAATCTCCTTAATTACTGTCATGATCCGCACCCACTGTGAGGGTACGAGTACGTAACAATGCCCTGTCTACGCCGCAGTGTCGGCGGTAGAACGCTGTCCTAGGTCACAACATCTAACAATATAAAGGTACCTGTTCAGTATATACACTCCGAATGGAGGTGACATAACAATACAGTCTCAATCACATCTAAGGTAGAATATGATAAAAAGATAGATAGATATGGAACGAAATGAATCCACAGGGATACAATTAGATAGAAGTCTAAGTGTCTAAGATAACATCTCCATAAACATCAGATAAAATAAACTACCAGTCTCCATAATAATACAACTCTGAATCCAGACAACTACTAACATAAAAGTAAGGAACAGACTAGACTATCTACCCTAAGCATGGGTATCATCCTCAGCAGCTGCCTAAACCTTCCCACGGGTCCAGGTCGCGAGTGTCATCTAGGTAAGCTCCATAGTAAGGGGGCAGGGTTCCTTATCATCCTCTGTAAAATTTTCAACAGGTCCAGTCAGGACGGGAGCGAGCATATTACATCTCACGCAGTTCATATCAAGTTAGAAAATATAAAGCATGCAATAGAGTAAGATACATGAAACGCTGAAAGAAGAATGTATATGAAAAATAGCAGATATTTGATAATAGGAAATATATATATATATGATAAGTAAGAACTGTAAGCAATATATGATTTAGAGTACAATATGGTTATGTAAATGGTTTAGGACAATGCAATGGTAACTCCATTGTACGTGAGTACACAATAGACATATACAATAGTTATACAATGTTGTACAATAGGATTTGATTACATAGCCAATTCTACTCCCCCTTCCCAATCAATACACAAAGGATCCACTCCAGTTATGTTATCTTATACAATAGTGTACAAGGTTATACAATAGATGTACAATATTATACAATAGTTGTACAATGGTCTATCTATGGGACTCTTGTGATAACAAGAGTACAATAGGCACAATGAGTATACAAGGATAAGGGTATTCAATAAATACAATATATAAGTAAAACGCACATCACAATATGTATTTAGTGAATACAAGGGGATAACATCTCAAAAGAAGATCCATATAGTACCAATCTGTGATAACAATCGTGTCAGCATCAAGTATAGTAATCTAGATCAAGAATATAAATCCAGACAAGTATAAAACGGTCAGAGAATATACTCGCCTGGTATCTGAATGTCTGAAGTAAATATACTGTCCGAGATGAGGTACCAGACTCCTAGTTGGAGCAACACAAGTCAAGATGTATAAAAGGGATAATAAATGTAATCTACTATGCATCTGTATGCTGTCTAGGTCAAACTAGACTATAGTCAACCCTTGGTCAACTCTGGTCAACTGTACTAGTCACACTTGGTCAAACAAGCCATTCTAGGTCTAACCCTAGTCTAAACCAGTCAACCAAGTCTAGCCAACCCTAACTAAACCTAGGCTAGCACACAACCACAACAAAATGCCAACTAAGCTATCAAAACCCACATTACATAGGTTTAACATATACAAGTTATACCTATATACCATACTACAATATACAAATCTATAGATACCATGAATATGTTATATACATTACATACATTACATTTCATATTTCATATGCATTCATTCCTTCTACATCTCATGTGCATATATATATCATATATTCCATATTGCATCTACATGGCCTACATTTTAGTTTTAGACAAAACATACATAGCCAACATTGTATTGGCTAACATTGCATATTTACATTATCTAACATACTTTTGCATTTGCTATTCATTTATCATGGCATTCCTAATCAATCATGCCATTTCCATTCATTACATTTGCATTGCTATGAGTGTGTGTATATATGTGTGTGTTGTTGAGGGTTTAAGGTAGTGTGTGTGGCATGGTATATTCAATGGTAAATTTTCAGGTTTACATAACAGTAAAATAAGGGAAACAATGTGAATGTCCATTCTCAGGAAATCAGTCTACATAAAACCAATTTTCATGTGCATATGGGTGAATATTAGCTCTCAGTTTATAACAATTGAAATAAATCTCAGGTGGAAATGTGAATCAAAACTGGTTTCATAAATCAGTGCATATGGGTGTGTGTCTCATGGGTTAACAGGAAAGCAATGTGTCAACTTCTCAGAAAAAATATGAATTCAGTTTTGTGTGTCAAAACCAGGAAACAGGGTTGTGTGAGCAGGAATTATAGGAATTTAAATGTGTGTGTAGAGTATGTGACAGGAATTCAGCTAACAGTGAGTTAGTGAGGGTGTATAAACTCAGGAAATTCAGCTAGTGTAATAGGATCAAACTCAGTTTTGTTTAGGAATTTAAACAGCCCAACAAGTACATTGACAGTCATCCATTAGCTAACAGTTTACATATCAATTAAGTTTTTTTTAAAAGAAATCAAATGACATTTAGCTAGTACAATTTAATGGATTAAACATAGCAATTAAATCTCAGTATTCAGTTTAAAAATGGAAGTTAATATCAGTCTATATTAACCAACAGTTAATCTCACATGTCCCAATCATAAATGGAAATCCTTTCATCAAAACTCAATTCGAAACTAAAACCTAATACTAGCCAACAATCTACATTAACATAGTCTAATACACATGTGCAAGGAATCAAACAGGCAAACTAACATTCAAATCAGTCTAGATAGGAATTGAAAGTTCATAATCTAATTCACAGGACTGGGTATTCAGTGTGTACAAGGGTGTCAGTTGGTGTCCAAGTGAAGGGTGTGTGCAGTGAAGCTATATGTGAAGGTGGCAGGCTTTACATCTATGTAGGACATCATATGTGTCCTAATACTAAAGGCAGTGGTGTATTTGGGAATGTAGTGCTAATTATGCAGTGAAGTGCAAGTGTCATACAATCTCAGGAAATGAATGAATGTATGCAAGTGTCCTGTGGCAGTGTATTCTAAGCACAAATGTAAACATGTGCACAGTTCAGGAATGAGAGATCGAACACTGAACTCAGGTTAAATATGAAAATTAGTTTGAGAAACCTATATAAAACCAATTTGAAATTAACATCATCTCAGGTAAATCGAATTATCACAATTCAACATTCGATCAAATTCACAAAACTCAGAAAATTCTCTGGACTGAACCAATATTCAGAACCCACTCCCAACATCAATTCACATTCGGAAAAAAAAACAATTAAAACTCCAAATAAATGGTTGACAGAGGTAAGGCATAATGCAATGGTGTCAAGGGTGTCATTCGTGTCCAAAAAATCGGACACGAGCGTGTCCAAAGGAGAAAAATCAACTATAAAAAAATAGTGCACAATACTCCTCGTGCAGAGGTATAGAGCGTGCTAGAACACGACACACGACACCATAGGGCTCGTGCTCATGTCCAAGGGTGCGCCAAGGATAGGGGAACATACTCGTGTGTCTGTATCGTGTCCACTAAGGTCGTGTCCAAAGAAAAAAGTGCGTATCAGACGCGATTTCGTGCGCGCGCAGTGTCAATGCAAAACCCGTGTGAGCTCGATAACTTCGAGAAAACTCCACGAAATCATCTCAAATTTTGGAAGAGTGGTGACAGAGGTTGCCCCCTCGTGTCCACCAAAAATTGTGTCACGAGAGGCCGTGTCGTGTCCTGTGTCGACCCTGAGCAGCAGGACAGTGCACGGTGTCCTCGTGCGTGCGTGTGTGTCCAATTTTGGTCAAGAAAAGTGTCATAAACATGCTCAGTAAGACACGAAATAAATAAACACATATAAAACAATATTTCCATTCAAATAGTTTTCAAAAACAACATAAAAATTTCCTCACAAACATTTCATTAAACACTTGTAAACAGGGACTGATACGTGTCCAATAAGGACACAAATGGACACCACTCGACACCAAACCTATACTAGCAGCTAGGGGACTCCTAGGGCTATGCACTCATGCAAAGAAATCGAAATTTGAATGGGTTTTGAGAGTTTTACCTATAGGTTTCAAAGCTCCATGAAAAGCTCCAAAAGAGGGGTTTCTCCTTGCTAGCTAATCTCTCCAAATTGCACCAAACCTGAGAATAATCTCCATGAGCAGCAAGAAGGGATGGATTAGAACCTAGTGCAAAAGATTTGAGCTAAAAAGGACCTAAAATGGGAAATTTATGGATTGGGGAAGATGGCTATACCTCTTTCTTCAAAAACTTGAAAACTTAATGAAAGAGGCAAGAACAATCAATGAGAGACTTTATAGGGGGCCCTTAGGGTTTATGTGGCCAGCCATAAAGGGATTCTAGGGTTAGGGTTTCATGGCATGGGCCTATGGGCCAAGTTGCATAAGTCATGTAATTAAATTCCTAAGTCATAAGTCATGAACCTATTCACTATTCCTCCTATTTCAAACTAGATTCTTAATGACTAGAATTTGTTTGACTTAAATTAGAGTAGGGTCCTACCATGCTAACCAAGTCACCATAGCTAGTGTCAACTTCTAGGTTAGTCTACAAGTCTCAACTAGTCAAGACTAACATAACACATAACAATATTTAATTAATATTAAATTCACACAATTCCCATAAATCATAATAAATTCAAATAAATCCTAAAATGACCAAAGTACCCTCTAGGCTAAAATATATTAATTAAACATCCTAATCACATGGCTAGGCTCTAGGTCAACAGTCTCTAAGGTTACACTAGCAAAACACCAAAATCATAAGTCATGACTTAAAATAGTTTAAAATGATTAAAAGTCACCAAAAATTATAATATGTAATAAATATCAATAAATAATAATTATAATTAAAAATTTTTAAAATTATCCTCATCTGGAAAACTGGGTGTTACAATTACCCGAATTAAATTAGATTCATTGCAATTAAGAAGATTGAACACGTGGCGGAAGATCCGAGCCTGTCATGACAAAACATGAAGATTCACGACAATCAGCATTAATTGTCCATACGAATTTGGTGCAATAAAAAATTAATTACTCAGATTTGATGCAATCAAGATTAATGGTCCGGATGATTGGCCGCCGACTTTCCAAGGGGGAATCATTGTAAACCCTAATGATCACATCCCCACTTCTATAAATAGCAAGGTGCCATTCCCTTGTAAAAAAAAAAGATTTTCTGGACACCTGGAGACCCCGAAGGCTGGACACACAGAGAGAAAAAGGCACGCACAGAAGAGTCTCCCTACACGTTCTGAGAGCATTTCTTCATCAGAGCCAAGGCTACGTTCGATCGTCCAAGGAGTAAGGCAGAACTGCCATCGCTTTCCCGAGCCTCTACCGTCACCCCCCAGAACCAAATATAAACAATCGTACCTAGATTGTTGTACCAAGGTTTTCGTCCCTAGGCCTTCTTTGTACGAGCGAGTTTGTATTGTGAGTCTAAGTTCAATCCTCCTATATAATTATTCTGTACTTTTACAATCAATGGCAAACACGATGGCAACTCTGCTGTGGACAGGCTTCTCCACGGCTGAGGAGTTGGTGACGTAATCGGACGCAGCCAAACTTGGCTCCACTCAACAAATGTTGGTCGCCCGGTTCGACCAGCAGGCGTTTGAAGAAATGTTCTCCGACGGGAGCGCTGGCCCGGTCCAGCGGCGGGCCCGTACGAAAAAGGTCCGCAGGAAGTGGAGGCCCAAATCATTCGCTCCTTTCCAAGCTCTCGAAGGAGTACTCTCTGTTGCCCAAGACGGCGAAAAAGACCCTCTTGCGGCCCCACTTCAGACCATAGAGGACTCTGCTGTCCCCAAGTCCGGCAGAAGAAAACATTATGATGTTGGACTTGCAGGGGCAAAGAGGAACTCTAGCCGCATAAAGGCGCCAGCCGCATGAAGAAGGCTCATGCGGCCGCAACTGCCAAACGCATGGAGAAAACTCATGCGGCCACAAAAGTCAGCCGCATGCAGAAAGCCCATACGGCCAGAACTACTAGCCGCATGCAGGCAGCCTGCAGGGCCATGACTTCCAGCCGTATCCCGGAGGTTCATGCGGCCACCGCTTCTAGCCGCATACAGAAGGCTCATGCGGCTACAAATGATAGTCGCATGCAGACAGCCTGCACGACCACTAATTCTAGCCGCATACCGTCTGCTCCATGCGGCTCACAGTCAGTCTTTGACCGCCTCTCGTACGGTCCTGACTCCAGATGCACCCAAGAACATGTGCCAAACTCTCTGCGGCACCATTTGGACTCTTTCTACTATGTACCCTCAGGTGCTAGAGTGAAGAAGTCTAGGACAGCGCGGGCTCGGCGAGCTCAGTCAGCTGTTCCAACATCTGACCATCTGAGCGCTCCGCTTACTGTTATGCGGGCCTCCGATGGAAAGTTGTACCAAACCATTCGAGTCCAACCCCCGACGGCAAACGGACAGAGTGGTTCCCAAAAGTCTCCCAACAATCAGGGAGCAAACATGGTGCCAATACACTCGGATGCTCAGGTTTCCCGGGCCCACAAATCGGGTGTAAAGGTTGCTCGAGACGCACCTGACTTGCGTGACGTGATCCTTCACAAGCACAAAGAAAGAGAAGAAGCCTCGGTGTGCAGACAGTCCTTCCCTGAAAATTACTACACTCAAGTCATTGTCAACTGCTACTGTAGCAAGGCGGCCACACAAGAGGACCGATAATCCGTCTTCCGACGACTGCAACACCCAAGCTCAGAAGATGAGGCACTTCTCGTCGCTTCCTGTAATTCTGCTCAGAGGATCCCTGGTAGCGGGAGAGGAAAGAAAACAAACGTCTCCAGTCCTAAAATCTCAAACATGAAACTCTCTTCTAAGCGGTTGTCCACGACTGCCACAGGAGGATTTTTCCAAGGTACTCGCTCAAAGATGAAATCTACTACGATTGGGGAATCGTCATCCACATCTCTGGGAGGCGCTAGAGCTGGGGGTAGCACTCCTCCAAACATCCGCGACAACCCGGTATTCCAAGAAGATAATCCAGGGGGAACGGTTTCCCTAATAGACGCAGCAGGTTCCGACGTCCCCGAGGACATCCGCGACTCTCAAGACGAGGCAAGCTCTGAAGCTGGGTGTACCACTCCTTCTGAGTCCGAACCAGAGGAGAACATTCCTACATACCCTGACGACTTCTCTGTACAAGGGTATGACTCAGAGGGCGCGTCCTCCACCGTCCCTTCCATCTCTCCTCATGTGAGGACGATATTCATGACAGACAGCAACCAAGATGGTTCCAGTGATCGCCAACGCATCGACACTCTGGAGGCCATACTGTACGTCTTGGTCAAGTCTGTGGACGAGATCAAAGCGTTCCTTCCAACTCTGCAAGGAAGGACACCTGGCCAAACAAGCTTGGGTCCTGCGATCAATGCGGAATCAAACTCTGCAGCACCAAACCCGGGCGACAATCCTCCGACAACATCGGCTCCCACTGCTGCAGACGAGGCCAGGGAGGCAAGAAGAGAGGTCCAGGAGCTTCGGGCCATGTTCCACGCCCGAGAAAACTGCCAGGACCTCAGGATACGACAACCGTATCCTAATGCATGGATAGATGTGCCCTTCCCACCAAGATATAAACCATTCAACATCAATCCGTACGATGGAAAGACATCTGCAAGCAGGTACATCACCTACTTCGAAGTCACAACCGACCACCTGCCTCATGATGAGCCATCCTCACGTGGTTGTTCATTGGAGCGTTGGAAGGGGTCGCCTTTGACTGGTACCGCAACTTGTCGGACAACTGTATCCATTCCTTCGTTGGCTTCGAACGCATATTTCTGGAAAGGTTCTACGAAGTAGGACAAGACGTGATGATGTCCACCCTTATGGACGTTGTCTAGGAAGAAAAGGAGCTGACAAAGAACTATATCGAGCGGTTTCGTCAAACTGCGATGAAGTTGCCTTCTGGTAACCCCGATTCCTCCTTGACTAAAATTTGCCAAAAGAGGCTGCTTCCCATAATCAGCCTCTGGATGGGCAAAAGTCAGTTTAAGGATTGGAAGACTTTCCTTATCAGCGCCACTAGCACAGAAGACAAGTTAAAAAAGCTCGCCAACTGGGATTGCACGTATCGGAAGGAAAAGACAAGGGCAAACGCCCTAACACCAACAGCAACAATGGTGGTAACCCCTCCAACAATCGAGACAACAAAGGAAAACAGGCTATGGTGGCCGACACAGCTCCGAAGCCTGAACCGAAGTCGACAGAGAAGCAGTGGCCTCAGATGACCTATTCCTTCGAAGACGGTCATGTTAAGCCCATCTTGGACATGCTCATACAAGGAGGTCGAATCCAGCTCCCTCCTCCAAGACGTGAACCTCGTCCTGCAGAGATGGAAGGCCCCAAGTACTGCCACTATCATCGCTATGTCCATCATGCTACACAAGACTGCTACCAACTGAAGCGATACATCCAGCATCTCATCGATTCTAAGGCCTTGGCCATTGATTTCGAAGAGGTAACCGTAGCAGCCAACATGGTGTCAGTACAATTTGGCGACTTTTCTCCTATAAAAACTCAATATGGAGTAGTGCCCGTCCCCAGGGCAAGAATGGAAGTCGCTAACCTTCCACCTCCCCGAGACCATGCTACTGGTCTAGTGCCCCTTACCACGTCACGAGGAAAAGTCATGTGGGTCCACCCGAACCAAGTACCGGAAGTAACTCAGTCCGCACCACCCGCTTCCAACAAGAAAAAGAGTGGAAAAGTCAAATCATGTCGCACAATCTCGGCAGAGGTCGAAAAAGCTACTGCTGTTGTTACCCGATCCGGCGCACAAACCCAACCTCCACCGGGTAACTCAACTGAAGATCATCAGCCGATAGCTGCTGATGCCCCAGGACCTTCTCAGCCGTCAACGACCGACAAGTCTAGGCCGAAGGAGACTCACTTTGACAAGCCGCTCCGAAAAGAAGTGCCTCAGGGGCTGGAGAGGCCTTACAACTTCGACATCTTGGCACAATTGGATAACATACCGGCCAAATTGTCGCTATACGAGCTCCTGAGACTCTCTAAAGATGTTCGTATCGTACTGAGTGAGGCAATCCAGAATGCCGACGCATATCTGGCTCAGTCCAATCTCACTGGGGAGAATTCGCCTGCAGATCTTCAAGATAGTGCTTGTACGGGTGTAATGCCCAACATTGTCCTCACTCTGCAGGATATGCTTATCAAGACCAACCTGCATGATCGCCCTCTATATTATACTGGGTACATTGGCGATATCAAGATGGATCAGATGTATATTGACCCCGGTTCTTCCATAAGCATTATCCCAAAGAACCTGCTACACCATCTGCGCATCCCAATGCATCGTCTGACGCCGACAAGCACCGCCAACAGCAGTTTCAATTCAGGCAGAAGCTATCCGATCAGAAAGATTTGTCTGAAATGCCAAATCGGCGATCTTCAGTCAGAAGTGACCTGTTATGTCATAGATGCGGATACTTCCTATAATATTCTCCCGGGGCGTCCTTGGATACATGACTACATGATCGTGCCTTCCATACTGCACCAATGCTTCAAGTACGTCGATAAGCATGGCTTTGTGAAGACAGAATTTGCTGACATCGACCCCTTTAAAGGGGTTGAATCTTACTACTCCGACTCATGCTTGTACGAGAAGTCAAAAAGGCACCTCGTCGAAGAAGATACTCAAGCTCCAACTGAGGCGGCAACTGGGTCGAAAGGACCTCTAACAATCCACCTCTAAGCCCGCAAACCTGGCAGAACTGTACCCCTTACGGCCACTCTGCATAAGGACGCAATAAGTCTCTCTGCACAAGAGGAGCAGATGATAATCCGACTGCCAAGGTACGGCCAAGCGCCAAGACCCACGACAGAGCCACTGACAATCAGACTGCCTAGATTAAGTCAGCAACAAATGGAGGAGCACAATCCCTCTGTCAAGCCGATGATGATCCGTCTTTCCAGAATTAATCAGCAGCCGAGTGCTAAGTCGAGGACTGCTAGCTAGCCAACAATTCCCCGCCCAGCGCCAAGCACCAAACTGGGGGTGGCTAGTAAGCCAACGACTCGACGTTCTGCTCCACCAGTGGAGCCCCTGATGATTAAGCTGACCAAGTCATCCTCCCAATCTACACAGGGGGTGGTTGAAGCAGAGCCAGAGCTGGCCAAGTATGTGGCTGCTCACACTGATGTTCCATCCGCAGATGATGTAATCCCACTAGAAAAGATACTTATTTCATCAATAAAGGGATATCTTTGAATTACCTCGAGCTTGATAAGCTTTGTACAATGTATGCCATGGACCACGGTATATGCACCCACCTGCACACACAGGTGACAAATGTCTACACCACAAACTAACTTACTCCAGTGGAAGACGCTTACCGCATAATCGAGGGAGAGGATCATCAAATCATCTTCGGCCGAAAGAATGACCCACAACCCTTCAAGATAGAAGAAGCTGATCCCGAGCCCGACACCGGGAGACTGCCCCTTTATTTGTATAGTTCCTAATCCAAGTACCTCATACAAAAACAGGGGTATGATTTAGAAACTACACCAGGCTTGAACTACGACACTGGACGGCGGCTATCCTTACAGTTGCCGATCCCGGCTGGAAAACCACGGGATTACTACAACAAGACCAGATGTGGGCTAGGTTATGTTACACCTGCAACGACCCCTGAAAGCTCAGATAAAGAATACGACTGGCATTCACACTCAACCGGATCACCAACTTCTGATTCAGACGTCAGTATTGGGGACATGCTCAGGCAAGTCTGGTCTGTCAATATGGCATTTTTCGACGCCTACGAAGAAGATGAAGACATTCCTGAACTTCTTGAGTTAGAGCCGTGGGCACAACAACTAGATGCGCAATAGGAGAAGCGGTTCGAACAAAGAGAGCCTTCCACCGAGGATGAGGTTGTGCAAGTTGATCTCGGTAATGAGTTCTCTCCCAAGCCCATCTTCGTTAGCAAGAATATGACAGACGAAGAGCGAGAATTGCTACTACAACTCATCAGAGAATACATTAACGTGTTCACCTGGAGCTACGAAGACATGCCAGGACTGAACCCAGAGGTTGTACTTCACAAACTCAACATCCGTCCGGATGCAAAACCGGTCAAGCAACAACAACGACGGTTCTGTCCCGACGTCATGAATGTCATTGAAGCTGAGGTCAATAAACTGATAACAAGTGGTTTCATCCGCGATGAACAACATCCAGACTGGGTCGCCAACATAGTACCCATCCTCAAGAAGAATGAAAAGATTCGAATCTGCATCGACTTTCGTAATCTGAATGAGGTATGTCCTAAGGATGAGTTCCCCCTCACTATCATAGACATCATGATTGAAAACACCTGCGGCTTCGAGCGTCTGTCATTTATGGATGTTTTTTCGGGGTACAACCAAATCAAGATGTTTCCTGATGACAAAAAGCATACATCATTCCGAACACCAATTGGGACATACTGGTACACAGTCATGCCTTTCGGTTTAAAGAATGCTGGCGCCACCTATCAAAGATCTATGAGCGTCATCTTTAGAGACCACTTGCACAAGACAGTAGAATGTTACGTCGACGACATCGTCGTCAAGAGCCGCTCTAAGGACGATCATCTACAGGATCTGAGGACAGTGTTCGACCTGATACGAGCGCACAATTTAAGATGAATCCCACAAAATCCTTCTTGGGCGTATTCAGCGAAAAGTTCTTGGGTTTTATCATTACTTCCCAGGGTATCCACATAGACCCCGAGAAGACGAAGGCAATCATGGAGATGGATCCCTCGAGAAATCTTCGTAAACTTCGAGGCCTTCAAGTGAGGCTGGCCTACATCAGGAGGTTCATCTCTAACCTCTTCGGGCGATGTCAGCCATTCACCCACCTCATGAAGAAGGGCATTTCATTCGTATGGGACGAAGAATGCCAGTGCGCCTTCGACAGCATCAAAGAATATCTGACGAACCCTCCAGTCCTGGTGGCCCCAGTTGCTGAAAAACCATTCCTGCTCTATGTGCAAGCTATGGAGCATTCTTTCGGTGCACTACTAGCACAAAACAATGATGCTGGCCATGAGCAAGCTATATATTATCTCAGCCGAATGATGATGGGGCCGGAGCATCGATATACTGTCGTAGAAAAGGAGTACCTTGCTCTGGTTTTTGCCATTCAGAAGATGCGATACTACGTCACGGGACAAACCATCCATGTCATATCAAGAGTCAATCCCCTCAGGGTTCTCATGTCCAAGCCAGGTGCCCTCAGCTCTTCCCTCACTACATGGGTGATATTACTGTCCCCCTACCACATGATCTTCGTTCCACAAAAAGCGGTTAAAGGTTAAGCTCTGGCAGACTTTTTAGCGGCTCATCCAGGTTCGGAGTCAACCAAAATAGATGAAGGAATTCCAGATGAGGTCGCCAATTCAAATATGGCCTCTCATGATACCGTATGGCGAATGTTCTTCGACGGTGCTTCCAGAACGGGGCCCAAGGGCAACATCATCGCTGGAGTCGGAGTGGTGCTGATTTCTTCCTCCGGGCTGGTGATCAATCGGGTTTACTCCCTCACAGAGTCCTGCTCAAACAATGTGGCCGAGTACAACGTACTGGTCAGTGGCCTTCGACTTACAAAGGAGCTGGGGGTAGAATACCGCGAAGCATATGGCAATTCATAGCTAATCGTCAATCAGATTCGGGGTTCATACGAGGTTCGCCATGAAGACATGATCCCCTATCACCAAATAACGATTGACATCATCTCGTCCTTGGAAGGGTTCTTCATAGAACATGTTCCCAGGCTCCAGAACATTGAAGCCGATGTCCTAGTAGGTCTCGCCACTTCCTTAGCAGTTCCGAATCATGCTCATCATCTGGTTGACATAATAGGCCGTGAGTTGGTCTGTCCCAGGAATAATATTCAATGTGTTGAGAGTTACTCCGCGCTGGCAGTCGACGAAGTACCAGATTAGAGACAACCATTCATTGACTTCGTAGTCTACGACATCCTGCCAGAGAATCCGAAAGAAGCCACTTCTATCAGAAGACGTTCCTTCAGATTCTTCTACGATACAGAGACGAAAATGATGTATCGGCGATCATACGATGGATTACTGCTTCGATGTCTGTCAAATACAAAAGCCAAAGAAGCAGTACGTGAAGCACACGACGGCGTCTGCGGGGCCCATCAGCCTGGACCAAAGTTGCAAGACCGCCTTCGATGAATGGACTATTATTGGCCTACGATGGTTGCAGATGCGATAGACTATGCACGAAAGTGCAAAGCCTGTCAAGTCCACGCGGATTTCATTCACCAGCCATTCGAGTTTCTACATCCGACGGTGGCATCCTGGCCATTCGAAGCATGGGGAATGGACATTATTGGCCCGATCACTCCACCTTCGTCCAGAGGACATCGCTTCATACTCGCAATCACAGATTACTTCTCCAAATGGGCGGAAGCTGTTCCGCTCACAGAAGTTAAGACTTTAAACGTGATTAGCTTCCTCAAGCATCACATCATTTATCGCTTTGGACTGTCCCGAAGGATCATCCACGATAACGGTCCACAGTTCGCTAGCCATGCCTTCTATCGGTTCTGCGATAAATACCGAATCCAGAATATTGCTTCAACACCATACAACCCAGCGACTAATGGTCTGGCTGAAGCATTCAACAAAATAATCATCAAGCTTCTCAAGAAGTTCGTGTCATCAAACAAACGCGACTGGAATGAAAAGCTCGACGAATGCTTATGGGCGTACCGTACTACAGTACAAACGGCCACCGGAAACACACCACTCTCTTTGGTATACGGGAGTAAGGCAGTTCTTCCCTTGGAGACCCAAGTCCCCTCACTCCGCGTCGCTCTCACCTATCGACTGACAACAGATGATAATCATCATTGCCGACTGCAAGAGTTGGAGGCCCTAGACGAGAGGCGCCTGTTAGCTCAACAACGAATTGAGCTGTATCAAGCCCGAATCTCCGGAGCTTTCAACAAGAAGGTCAAAATCAGAACGTTTCAAGTAGGCGATCTTATTTTGGCAGTTCGGAGGCCGATGGTCATGACTCACAAGATCGCCGGCAAGTTCCAGCCAAAGTGGGAAGGCCCGTTCATCATCGATGCTGTATTCTCCAATGGAGCTTACCGCCTTGCAAAACAAAATGGAGACTTGCTCATGTTGCCTATCAACGGTAAGTTCCTGAAGAAGTATTATGTCTGAAACGACATATCATAAATATCTCAGACTGTTGAGTTATGCACCCTCCGGTACCGCTGAACCCACAGTCTGCCTCCGAATATTTCAGATTGTTGAGTTATGTACCCCTTGGTACCACTGAACTCACATTCAGCCTCCAAACATCTTAGATTATCGGGTCATGTAACCCTTGCTACCACTGAACTCACCTACATTTATCCCCAAAATATCCCAGATTTTAGAGTTATGTACCCTCTGGTACTACTGAACTTACATTCTGCTTCCAAATATCTCAGACTGTTGAGTTATGTACCCTCTCGGTACCGCAGAACTCACATTCTGTCTCCAAATCTTCCAGATTGTCGAGTTATGTACCCACAGGTACCGCTGAACTCCCGTCCTGGTCAATCTATATCGCATCTTTTGGGTAGTAAGTCACGTATGATCATACCTCTGAACTTTCTTCCTAAAAGGAGCTCCTTCCTCATGATCCACTACTCGCACTTTCAGTGCATAAACAGGGTAGCAGATCCACGAATTTCCGAAACAACCACGTCGATGCTACCTCTGAGTTGTTTCCTTTCCATCAAAAATAAACCGCCCCTCACATAGAACTTCCACGTCCTTATTACCTCTGAGTTGTTCTATGCACCCTTCATGGAGCCCACTCCTGCCATGTCCTTATTACCTCTGAGTGGGAAGGCTCCATCGAAGAAACCCTCATATTTACCATGTCCTCACTATCCCTGAGTAAGTATGTTGGTTCTCTCCCAGCTTATTATCCGTATCCAGAACCAGGGTACGCCAAGGATAATAGGTCCACAAAAAGTCTCCTATTGGGACAACTACTACAAGCAAAGAATAGAGCGAGCGTATTCTGTTCGTTCAAAATCAGTTACATGACTACATCTCATGAGCAAGCCAGAAAAGTTCTCCATCGTTTCATTCAGACAAGAAAGAAAAAAGATTACATTAATGTCCAAAAAGAAGCGAAACACAAGCTATAGCCAAAGACAGACGGAAATATCAAGATAAAAGACAGACATTTCTGAGGGCCTACGAATCCTAGTTGCAGGGGCGCATATACCAATCCCTCAACCATTTTTCATATGAAGGATCCACTTGAGCAAAATGCTCGTCCAGAGCAGGAGGGTCAGAACTTCCAATACTACCGCCGTCAGATTGGGGCTCCTCCTTTACAACAACTTCAATAGGCGCTAGCTCTCCTTTTCGTTCCTCCGTTTTTGGTATTACCTCCTCCTTAACGAGCGATGACTCTTGTTTGAAAGGAGGCAGCATCTCTTCCTTCACAATGATCTCAGCCTTCGGCAGGGTCGCTGTAAGAATCAAAGATAAAAAGAAACAAAGTTAGAAGACGGTTCAGCACAGCCTTATACGGCCCAATCCAGACGAGCTTATACGGTCATGTTTAAGGGGGGCTTCATGCGGTTCAATTTAGAGAGTCATTATGCGGTTCGGTTCATAAAGTGCTTATGCAACCCTCATGCGGCTCGGGAGGCACACACAGCATAGTATGCAAAGACGAAGAAGGCCCGCGCATAAAATATGCGACATAGCCATAGTTCTGAGTTCATCCTTACCAGCAATGGTGGGGTGGACGTCAGGGTGCACTTCAGGCACCGTGGCCGACGAGGAAGATGCTTTCTTGCCCTTCGCCACAGCAGAGGCAGCCTTGGAAGACTTGGGGGCCATCGTTGATCGAAGAAGAAGAAGAAGAGGACGACAGTTAGGACAAGAAGTGCTTAAATTGGGAAGGAGAGTAAAGAGTTTCTTTCTCTAAATTACTCTTATTTATAGGAGGCCAAAGGGGAGACACGTGGATTGATGAACGCTTCGGGTCGCGTGCTACAGGCAAAACCGACTCCTAGGATTTTGTCCCCTCTCATAAAAGAGATTCATCAAAGCACAAAATCCAAATATTTAATGAACCGACTCTTGGGATTCCCCCAAAAATGGCTCTAAATCAAAACGAATCAAGAGCAATTAATGCCGCCTACGTGGCAGAGAGGATAGTATGCGGCCAGAAGCGATCCATGCGGCCAGAGCGGTCCATGCGGCTAGGCAGTCCATGTGGCTAGAAAGTCCATGCGGCTAGGAAGTCCATGCGGTCAGAATATCCTCTGCGGCCAGAAGAGCTTATATATAACCATGCTTCTTATTCAAAGTATTTTAATTTTGCAAATTAAAAAATTTGAAGGGGGTCTTGTAGAAGCATGGAAAAGGACAAGAAAAGCCCATGCGGCTCCAAACAGAAGGAGCCTCATGCGGCTCAGAAATCCTTCAGAACTTTATGCGGCTCGGAACTCCCCAACAGCTCTATGCGTCTCAGGCAAAGACACGTGGCCATACGTTGTTCGCTTCTACAGCTGGCCATAAAGCAGCCTCCCAATTGATTGCTCTGATGACAGCTCTGACGCAATAAATGACAGCTCTGGCCCAATGAATGACAGTTCTGACGCAATGAATAACAGCTCTGACATAAAGCTGAAATAATGATGGCGTGCTCCTTGGAAAAAGAAGAAAATCTTTTATAACTGACAGGATCCATCGAGTCCCAAGCACCCCTATGTGGCTGCCCTCTTCATGCGGCTGTCCTTTTTATACGGTTGCCCTCTTCATGCGGCTGCCATCTTCATGCGGCTGCCCTCTTCATGCGGCTGCCTCCTTCATGCGGCTGCTTCATTCATGCGACTGCCTCCTTCATGCGGTAGCCACCTTCATGCGGCTGCCTCCTTCATGCGGCTGCCTCCTTCGCGAGGCTGCCACCCTCATACGGCTGCTACCTTCATGCGGCTAGGATCGTGGGGATCACCCGTATGTGGTTCACTTAGAGACCGTACTCATGCGGCTCTGTCAGAACATCCCACTCACAACAATTGAGACACGTGGCGATCCTTACGACAGTTGAGACACGTGGCGGTCCTCATGACAGTTGAGACACGTGGCGGTCTTATCCCCTCGGAGTTATGGCTGCTAACAAATCATAACAGCCCAGATTTATTACAATCACCTTAATTACCCGAATCAAATTAGATTCATTACAATTAAGAAGATTGAACATGTGGCGGGAGATCCAAGCCTGTCATGACAAAACATGAAGATTCACGGCAATCAGCATTAATTGCCTATACAGATTTGGTGCAATCAAAAATTAATTACTCAGATTTGATGTAATCAAGATTAATAGTCCAGATGATTGGCCGCCGACTTTCCAAGGAAGGAATGATTGTAAACACTAATGATCATACCCCCACTTCTATAAATAGCAAGGTGCCATAACCTTGCAAAAAAAAGAGATTTTTTGGACACCTGGAGACCCCGAAGGCTGGCACACAGAGAGAAAAAGGCACGCACAGAAGAGTCTCCCTACACGTTTCGAGAGCATTTCTTCATCAGAGCTAAGGCTACGTCCGATCGTCCAAGGAGTAAGGCAGAGCTGCCGTCGCTTTCTCGAGCCTCTACCGACACCCCCCAGAATCAAAAATAAACAATCGTACTTAGATTGATGTACCTAGGTTTTCGTTCCTAAGCTTTCTTTGTACGATCGAGTTTGTATTGTGAGTCTAAGTTCAGTCCTCCTATATAATTGTTCTGTACTTTTACAATCAATGGCAAACACATCTATATACTAGCAAGCAGAATCCAACCCACTCGCCTAAACCAACATTTATGTAATCATTTATGCAGCATTTATTAGAATGATCTTTCTAATAGATGAAGCATGTAAACAGTTTACAGTTCATGGACAATAATCATAGTGAAGCATGTAAACATATTCTTAGCAATATTCATATGGATGTATCATTATAGCATTCTTGGTGTTATCATACAAAGACATTATTGAGGCATTCATGCAAAGACATCATTGAGGCATCGTTAACATTAAGATCTTAAACATGTTATGACAATTCTCACTTCAAGCATCACTTAGCATGTATGCTATAATTGAGAAATGTTTATAGCAAGGCATCTTTCTAGCATACTAAATTTAACATGTTAAGCAGGTTCTCATATTGAAAGGCTACACATAGCATCATATCCTTGGCACGTTAAGCGCGTAAGTTAAACCAAAACATATATTGAGTATATCACATTTAAGTGATTTCTTACCGATAGCCAACTCTCTCGTACCTGCATCAAATACAGGTTAACTGTTACACTTACTCTGCCTACACAAAACATTCATTAACGTGCATCCTTACAACATGATCATTGGTGGTTGTGCAGCATTTTCAGACGTTGTCATATAGGACTTCGAAAGGTAATCGGTGTGCCATTCCACCAGGTTGCAAGCCCGAATGGAATATCCCGATACCACGTACCCTTAAAGTACGTTTACACTTCCCCCATGGTCGGATCGGTCCCCTAACGTCCCGGGGTACCGTCCGAGCAAGCAGTCACCCCCTTGTATACAAGTTGTCGTCGACCATGCGAATGCGTGTCCGACTCGATCGTGATCATAAAACACGTGGTGAAATATTGAAATAACTAAAGGCAACAATGCATCATTCAACTTATCCATGTCATTTTCAATGACTCATCATTTTCAATATTCTCATCATTCCACTTAGTGATCTCGACGATCCCAAGTCTCATCATTTCTTATTTATTGTTTCATTGCAACATTTCTCAATACGTTCCTTCTAAGGAGGAACAATAGCATTCATTTATTTCGAAGGGACCTGTAGTATTTCATTAATTTCATAGGGACAATAACATATTCAATTCATTTCACATGTGTCATCCATGCAGCATCTCATTGTTCAGGTGATTCATTCATTTCATCGACATTAAGAAAAAGGGACATTATCAATTCATTCTCAGGCATCAAGTTACATTAGCAGTTTAATTGTTATTCGTTCAACAGTTTAATATTCATGTCTTATTCATTCCAACGATTTTCAACATGTGTATCTCTATCGATTTAGCAACTAAAGCATCGTAACACAATTATTCAACATTCAAGATAAGGGATATTAGGAACATATTCATAGCGTCACATTATTACATTTATCAAGCATGCAGGAATAAGAAGGAAGGAGGACAGTTCTACTTGCCTTGTATAATGGTCTTCCTGCTCCGATTTCACACATTCCTACTAGGCGTAGCTCCACCAGCGAGCCACGTTCCAATACCCATTCCGTCTAGCCAGCTAAGAGAGACAACATCAGTCTCTCTTGATTCCCAACATAAGTCGCAGTCCAACATCCTGATAGCATCCAACAAGCCAACCAAATGCCTCGTGCGGAACAGGATATTACATAATATACCACTCAAAAAAGTTTCGTCCTCAAAACTTAAGAAAACAACTCATCTACTAGATTCACTTAATCACAATAAGTTACTCATTCAGCTTCAATTCAATATTTATTTCAGCACATTCGGTCATCTCATGATAGCTACCAAACTGTACCATTTTAATTCATCAACGATTCGATCTGTCTATCTCTTTTTCTATTATTTCTCATTGATTCACCAACATTTTCTTTGTATTTCTATCTTGGTCGCAACGTATCACTTTATTTGGATCCATACACATATTTTAGGCGTCCCCAAAACATATGCATTTCAGCCAAAGTCCATGCTAGTGCGATAAATTCTTTCCATAATGTTATCTCAGTCGTAACCTATCACTTCGGCTGGATCCATACATATATTTTAGGCGTTCCTAAAACATATGTACTTCAGCCAACTTCCATGTTAGTGCGATTCGATCAGCCATGATATAATTCTCTTTTCCAAATCCGACTTAGCATCCTTTCAATTGACTTATTACTTTATTCACTTGCCAAAATTACTATCTTCTAAGCTACAACACTTAACATCAGGGACAACTCGGTTAAGCTCTCTATCCAAGCATAATATTTTTAACATTCGGTCAAGGGTCTAACTTAGAGCCAATCATATCAAGAGTTCACAACATGCAATCATATTCCTTTCCAAATCCAACAATATTTCTCACCGAGGTAATTCATCTTTTATAAAAGATACAATCCGACGTCACCCACTATCGATTACCCGAGTCAGGATATAGTTCTATACAACAGTCAAGGTTAACCCAGCTACCCGGCTATAGATACCGATCCAACATTCCCTTCATGAGTATTCAATTCCATCTCATATAATAATTCACTACTCGATACATACAACTCAAGTCTCATCCCACAATTCTAGTTCCCGCTATAGGCCGACACATAATCCTCAAGGGTCAAACATCTCTAAGGTACAAGTTGAAGCATACATACAACATATCATTCTTAGGTCATACTCATCACCATCTCTCGTTCAATACCAAAGGGTATCCTATGGTCGCCAATGGTCATCCAATTATTCGGTCAAGTCTCTATGGTTAGCTATACCGACAGCTAACCTAATCATTCAGGTGACGCCCCTAGAGTGGACGTCTACTAGGGATCATACAAATTCTTATTCTCAGGGCCAACAAGCAACCGACAGTTCTATCGAGCTCTATCCAAACCTATGGGTATCAACTCAGTATGAATAACTAATCGCCCTTGTCGGCTATACCAACAATTGGTCATGTAGCCCACGATCACTAGGGTCAAGTCTATCTATCCAGGATCTTCCTTAAGGAAATAATTTCCACAGAGGCTCATTCTAGACTTACCCAACGATCGACTAAGATCGATCTATCAACATTACGGTCACCCGACATACGATTCTCATTGTTCTAATAATCTATCAAGTAAATTTCCAACGATTCAATTTCTATTCCAATTCCTTTGTACCCACATAAACCCATAAGCTAAGGTTAACTATTCAAGGGTCATCGATTTCGATAGTCTTAACATAACTATGAAATCATGTTATTCGATCTGTATGACAGAGTCACACACTAAGTCATAAGCCAACAATCTATATTCCAACCAACAGTCACCTATACCGACATTATCCAACACGTTTACAATTTCTCGTTCCCATTCATTTCATCAATCATCAAACTATCTTACGGGCATTCTTAAATCTCATGCAGCAAGGATCTAGTAGTCTATCCCATTCAATCCGACAATTCATGTATCAATTAACCATCCTCTATGCAACACAAATATTCAGAGTTGCTACTTGTTACTTTTCTAGTGCAATTCAATTCCTCAGCATACATGCATATATGCAACAACTATCCTTTGGTGATCAAGATGGATTAATATCTATTACACCTTAGGGTAAAGCCACAGATTCTAATATTCCTTTGGGTTACAAGCACATTTCCAAAATTTTCAACTTAGCAACCAACTTTTGTATTAGCCACTTATGATTTGCATCCAACCAATCAAAGTCAACACTCATATGTTCTAAGCCACAATATTATCTAGACAAATCTATTTACCCATAGCATACGGTCTTACTAGTCTGGGTCATCACTCGACTAAATAATTTCTAACAAAGCCACCCGTTACAATTCCTAGAATTCTCGCTACCCAGCATAACATCACCGTCAAGGGACACTCAAGTCATCTAGCAATAATACACAACTCTCAGCTAAGTCTCGGCACTACCCAGTACCCACAGATAGTCTCATTGCTATCCTATGGAAAGGGTCAGCATACATCTTGTTCTGAGATGGTAGAGGCAATATACCACTCAGAAATGAAACCATTCCTAAACAATACCAACTCAAATCTATTTCGAACATTCATGTAACACCCAATTTTCCAGATGAGGGTAATTTTGAAATTTTGTAATTATAATTATTATTTATTGATAATTATTTAATATTATAATTTTTGGTGATTTTTAATCATTTTTAAACTATTTAAAATTATGACTTGTGATTTTGACATTTTACTATTGTTTGGTTTTAATTTCGAGGAATTTGTCACCCCCAGTTTTCAAGAACATGAGTATTTTTGTCATTTTGTATTTTTAAAATATTTTTAAAATTTATTTTATTATTTATGATATTTTTTGGGGTTATTTGAGTCGGGTTCGAATTTCAGCTCAATCCGACTTGACACGGGGACCCGGGGGTAGTGTTGACTTTAGTGGACCCACACATTAGTTAGCCATGGCTCACATGATAGAAATATTTTAGTTAGAGGTTAGACTAATTATTATGGATAAGGTTAGTGTGATTAGAGACTTTAGAATGACTAATTTAGCCCCAACCAATTAGCCCTTTTCTAATACTAATAGAATAGGTTAGTGGGGGCATTTTGGACCTTACCATAATAGAACAAATAGCCCCATATGGCCAGCCACTTTGGGAGAGGATAGGCTCAAGTTTATTTCATTATTCTCATCCATACTCTCTCTCTTGTTCTTCCCTAAATTCCTAGAGAGCAATCCCTAGCAATTTCTCCACCAAATCCTTCCATTCCGCCACCAAATCTTCTTCTTTCCTTCTCCATTCTAGCCAAGGAGGAAGCTACCTAAGTTTGGGAGGATTCGGAGCTCGTTCGTGTCCTTTTGGAATCTCTACGTGTCAGTGTCGCTCCTGGAAGGCTTTTTTTCGATTCGATCTACCGGGAGGTATAAATCCCTTCTCATTTTCATTTTCTCATGCATATAGGTCTATTTTGAACCCATAGGAATGACCGCCATGGTTGTATCTCCATTTGTGTCCATTTCGTGTCCATTTGGAGGTCATAGGAGTGTCCTTTGTGTTGTGGTTGTGTCCATGTGGGAAAATCCCAAATTTGGACACACTATGTGTTGTTGTTATGTATGAATGAATTATTACATTTTTAATCTCATATTTTTGTATTGGAGATGTGTTCTATAGTGTCTCATATATATATTAGTGTAGAGAGTGAGTTCTTGATATATTATGTTATATACTTATATTCTTTTGTCTCAAACTACCCAAATTCGCCATAATTTTTATCCACGTTTTTACTAGCAATAGCAAATTAGAAATGTCATAACTTTTAGCTTAAAACTCCGATTTATCTCCCTTTTTTATAAAAGAACCGTATCGAAGTTAGCTTTCTAAATATATATTTTAATAAGCCAAATTCTTTCTGTAACTTTCTGTAGAATTATTTGAGTGTCAGCTGTACGAAAGACGAACGCATTTCGGTATTTTTGTGATTCCGGGAGCTTTCGGACACGAAATTGCGATCCGTTTAAAGTTTCGGAAAGCTAACATGAAGTACTACAACATACATTAATCCTAGAATTTAGTGAATGCCTAATTGGTACAGTATTGGTTTTAAGTAAAAGAGTGACTATACGATATATGCATTTTGTGTAACCTATGAGCCTATGTAGTATGGATATTAAATGAATATAGAGTATGTAATGCCTGATATGTTAGATGAATGAAATGATATATATATGATATATATCCTCTTTACATTAATGCATATATATGGTTGAATGCAAGCATGTAGGAATGCAATTAATGTAATATATGTAAGCAATGAATGAATGAAAGAATGATATACAATGCATGCATGAAAGTATATAATGAATGCTAGATATAAATGCAAGGTATATATGTAATGATAGATATGAATGCATAATGTATAAATATTGTAAATGCAATATCAGATTTCATATGTAGACATAGAACCAATGCATAGCTGATATTTAGATTGAATGTTAGTTTATTTTAGGTTGTTCGAACACTGAACTGTCCATATAAGCATATATACCTTCCTTTTTCTATTGCCAAGCCAATTTCAGTTTTCAATATAGTGGAATATCTATGAATGTAATGTTAACCTTCAACCCCTTAATTCGAAATGTTAGTTAATTTCAGTATTAGACAATGCATGAGCTGTATGCATATGGGATGTTCGCTTAATGGCAGATTTCAGATAACATGGTTCATTTTATGTGGTTAGTTACACCAGTTTATGGGATGACTCCCTTTAGTTTATATGTAATTGTGGAACTAAACTGAGAATGAACTTCGCCCTCTGCACAAGGACACCCCACTCTATATCAACCACCATGCCATGTAACCCTTCTCTAAATGATTGCTATAATATATATAGATTTATGTAAAGTATAGATGCATGTTAGTTATAACTTAAATAGTCTCTACTCTAATGTATATAGATATATACCTGTAGCCATGCATGTTAAGTATAATACATGTGTAATGTAGATGGGTTAGCTTTGTGCCATGTGTAGTGTAAACTCATAACTAGTGTTGATTTTTCTTTTCATGTACACCTCCATGTTCACACACACACACATAGCTTTACATGTTAGTTCTTTTCTCTTATATATATATATATATATATATATATATAATGTTGAATATGCATGAATGTGATGTATCTTGATATGTGACTTGTGTTGGCTTGTATAGCCTTGGATTTGTATGGTGTGTACTAGCTAGGGTAGACTGGTTAGGCCTAGTGAGACTTCATTGAGTCTATGTTGACCCAGTTGACCTAGCTTTGACTAGATAGTTGACTAGAGTTGACCAAGTATTGACTTTAGACTAGTTTGACCTAGACAGCATATAGATGCATTGTAGCAGTCTATTTTCTTATTTTAGACATATTATAACTTGTGTTGCTCTTATTAGGAGACAGACACCTCTCCTCATGCAGTATATTTACTTTAGACATTCAGATACGAGGCGAGTACATTCTCTGACCGTTTCATACTTGTCTGGATTTACATTCTTGCTCTAGATTACTGTACTTGATGCTGACACGATTGTTATCATGGATTGGTACTATATGGATCTCCTTTTGGGATGTTATTCCCTTGTATTCACTAGATACATATTGTGATGTACGTTTCACTTCCATATTGTATTTATTGAATACCTATATCCTTGTATACTCCTTGTGCATATTGTACTCTCAGTATCACATGAGTCCCAGGGATAGACCATTGTACACTATTGTATAACATTGTACAACTATTGTATAACATTGTACATCTATTGTATAATATTGTACATCTATTGTATAACATTGTACACTATTGTGCAAGATAACGTAACTGGAGTGGATCCTTGTGTATTAATTGGGGAGGGGGAGTAGAATTGGTTATGTAATCAAATCCTATTGTACAACATTGTATAACTATTGTATATGTCTATTGTACACCCACGTACAATGGAGTTACCATTGCATTATCCTAGACCGTTTACATAACCATATTATACTCTAAATCATAGTTGGCTTACAGTTCTTACTTATCATATATAGATATTTTCTGTTATCAAATCTCTACTGTTTTTCATATACATTCTTCTTTCAGCGTTTCATGTACCTTACTCTATTGCATGCTTTATATTTCCTAACTTGATATGAACTGCGTGAGATATTTTGTGCTCGCTCCCGTCCTGACTGGATCTATTGAAAATTTTATAGAGGATGATGAGGAATCCTGCACCCCTTACTTTAGAGCTTGCCTAGGTGACACTCGCAACTTGGACCCCTGGGGAGGTTCAGGCAGCTGCTGAGGATGATACCCCCCTTGCTTAGTATAGATAGCTTAGACTCTTACTTGTCTTTCTCATTGATACATTATTGTACATATTGGGAGTTGTTTCTTTTGGATGTTTGTGGAGATGTATCATAAACACTTAGTTTTTATCTGGATTGTACCTCTGTGGATTCCTTCTGTTCATATCTATCTATCTTTACCGTATTCCACCTTAGATGTGATTGAGATTGTATTACTATGTCACCTTCATTCGGAGTGTATATATTGTACATGTACCTTATATATTGTTTAGGGGTATAAAATGGACAAAGTAGTCCGTTGTTCGTACGTGTCCGGCTCGATAAATGGTTCGATCGTGGACCGTCCGATTAATTAATGAACAGAACTTGGACATTTTTTTTGGTCCGTTTAAAAATCGGATCTGGACATGGTCATATCCATGTCCGGTCCGAATTTGTCCGTGAACCGTCCGATAGTGGAGACTCATTTTGGTTTTGCATCAATTATGTCATATTATTTTGGTTTTGCATCAATTTTTTGTTGTTCGGACTCGATTTTTGTTAACCTTTTACTATTGTTTGTTGTATTCTATAACCTTCAATTGTATTTTCTTTTAACTTAATTTTTTGTACCAACTATCAAGGTATCTTGATAATGTAATATATTTTATTTGTCCGTGGACCGTCCGATTGAATTAACGAACAGTGGTTGTCCGTGTCCGTCCGGCCCGAACTCGAACAGTGGACTGTCCGTGTCCGTCCGAACTCATTTTTATTTTCGGGCCGAACACGGACAGTGGACTGTCCGTGTCCGTCCGGCCCGTTTATACCCCTAATATTGTCAGATGATTGACCTAGGACAACGTTCTACCGCCGACACTGCGGCGTAGGCTGGGCGCTGTTACGTACTCGTACCCTCACGGAGGGTGTGGGTCGTGACACGTTTTTAGTGGTGGCCCATGCAGGTTGAGTTTATGTAGTGGTATTCAAACTAGAGTATCACTACAGCCTGCAGTAGGATTAGGATATTTTTGGAGGTACTCAATCATATTAGGAAAAACTCTTAATCTGATTCCTTTTGTCTAAAATTGTTGCTTATTGACTTCCCTTGAATATAAATTGTTCTCCTTTGAATTTTCGATTCATTCTCAGAAATTGCTTCTTGTTTTGATCTATTTTCATGATGGTTATGAAGACACGATCTCATCGCTTCGGTTCGGAGGATACTATCGAGAGGCTGGCCACCTCTCGTCCTGTTCATCAGGGCTTCGAGACCGCAGCTTCTGTTGTGTCGACTCAGGTTGGCGTTTCTGCTATATTGGAGGTGCACCTCCGTCTGTACAGAGACTTTTCCCTTCATTTTCGGTTTCTTTCAGCAGCAGCGATTCATGCAGCATCAGCAGCAGAGATTTGTGCAGTATCAGCATCAGGCTGGAGAAAACCAGTAGGGCGAGCTATCGTCAGGATAGTCGAGGATGCACAGACCGTTGGAGAACTTGCTGCAAGTTCCGTTCTTCTCAATTCCATTCCCGCAATTGTCTTTTATAATTACCTTGAAATCCGATTCCATCTGTTCCTTGTTGATTGATTTATTTTTGTCATGTTACTCTTTTGTTGTGTTTATTTTTTTCTTCTGAGAAAATCATATGGGCTAGGTCGCCTAAATCATGGGATCTAGAATCCTCGATAGTCGTGTTAGTTGGCATAGTGAGGACATGTAGTCAGATTTTGGATGTATTCTCGGGTATAGGAATTTAAGGTTTTCGTCGTCGCATGCGGCAGTACGAAAATTTTAAATACCATGAACCTAGAGGTACGTACCTTAGTCAAGGATTGTGATTATCGTAGCCTTGCTCACTAGCATGATGAAGACTCTGGACAACATAATTTTGGACAGACGCATATGATTAACAGATTGTATCTTGAGAAGGTTTAAACATCATACCCTTTTGATTGTTATAAATGACTTAGGAGTAGGGATATTTAGTTTTGTAGAGCTTATTCATAGGTAGTTCCTTCATAGTATAATGGTATGATAACTTGTAGAGTGTCTGTACCCTAGAGGTGATAGTTAGCATTCGTGTTAGAATAGTAACCCATTGCAGATAATTCTCCTGTTATCTATAATACTAACCAGTTACACATAGGATGTTAGTATGCCTTACATCCTTGATGATTATTACTACTTTCCCTTACCTTTTCCAATGAGGCACCCATGACCAGAGCCTGCCTTTGAGTATAGTTGTAGTTTCACCTAAGACCGAGAGGTCTATTTGCATAGATAGATTGCAGATGATAATGGCAGGTGGGATATAGGTTAGTTGGTATCTATAGGCCATTGTTGTATAGGATTATAAACATGTTGTTTAGCCTATACTTGGTTCAGTTTTCCATTTTAGTTAAGTTCCCTTCGTGTTGAGTTCCTTTGAGTTGATCACCTTTATAGGCAGTGTGCAGACCCTTCACTAGATACCATGTCCCCTTGATTCAGACCATTCATCCTTAGCCTAGTTCTAAGCATTGTTTCAGACCCTTATAAGTTTAGTCTGCCTTAACCCTTGGTTGATCAGTCATGTATATATATAGATGATATACTTAGGATATATGTGATAGGTTGTTATTTTTGAGCATATATATATATATATATATATATATATATATATATATATATATATATATATATATATATATATATATATATATATATATGTGTGTGTGGTATTTGGTATTTATGTGCTTAGCTTGTAGGTATTTAGTTATAAGTGACTTGATAGGATTGGGAAGTTAAGAGCTAGTCTATTATAGAGTTTCTCTTTTGCTAAATTCTAGTTGCCAACACCTAAATAGCTAGCATAGGTAAAACCCTAAGAAGTTGACCAGTTGATGACCAAGTACTTGGATGTTGAGAAATTGACTAGTGATTGACCCTTGACTATGTTTGACCTAGAAGGGGATGCGATCATCTTAATTTCGAGGACGAAATTTTTTATAAGGTGGGTAGGATTACAACACCCAGTTTTTCAGATGAGGGCAATTTTGAAATTTTGTAATTATAATTATTATTTATTGATAATTATTTTATATTATGATTTTTCGTAATTTTTAATCATTTTTAAACTATTTAAAATTATGACTTGTGATTTTGACATTTTACTATTGTTTGGTTTTAATTTCGAGGAATTTATCACCCCCAGTTTTCAGGAATAGGTGTATTTTTGTCATTTTGTATTTTTGAAATATTTTTGAAATTTATTTTATTATTTATGATATTGTTTTGGGGTTATTTGAGTCGGGTTTGAATTTCAGCTCAATCCGACTTGAAACGGGGACCCGGGGGTAGTGTTGACTTTAGTGGACCCACACATTAGTTAGCCATGGCCCACATGATAGAAATATTTAGTTAGAGGTTAGACTAATTATTATGGATAAGTTCAGTGTGATTAGAGACTTTAGAATGACTAATTTAGCCCCAACCAATTAGCCCTTTTCTAATACTAATAGAATAGGTTAGTGGGGGCATTTTGGACCTTACCATAATAGAACAAATAGCCCCATATGGCCAGCCACTTTGGGAGAGGATAGGCTCAAGTTCATTTCATTATTCTCATCCACACTCTCTCTCTTATTCTTCTCCAAATTTCTAGAGAGCAATCCCTAGTAATTTCTCCACAAAATCCTTCCATTTTGCCACCAAATCTTCTTCTTTCCTTCTCCATTCTAGCCAAGGAGGAAGCTACCCAAGTTTGGGAGGATTTGGAGCTCGTTCGTGTCCTTTTGGAATCTCTACATGTCGGTGTCGCTCCGGGAAGGCTTTTCTTCGATTCGATCTACCGGGAGGTATAAATCCCTTCTCCATTTCATTTTCTCATGTATATAGGTCTATTTTGAACCCATAGGAATGACCCCCATGGTTGTATCTCCATTTGTGTCCATTTCGTGTCCATTTGGAGGTCATAGGAGTGTCCTTTGTGTTGTGGTTGTGTCCATGTGGGAAAACCCCAAATTTGGACACACTATGTGTTGTTGTTATGTATGAATGAATTATTACATATTTAATCTCATATTTTTGTATTGGAGATGTGTTCTATAGTGTCTCATATATATATATATATATATATATATTAGTGTAGAGAGTGAGTTCTTGATATATTATGTTATATACTTGTGTTCTTTTGTCTCAAACTACCCAAATTCGTCATAATTTTTATCCACGTTTTTAGTAGCAATAGCAACTTAGAAATGTCATAACTTTTAGCTTAAAACTCTGATTTATCTCCCATTATTTTTAAAAGAACCGTATCGAAGTTAGCTTTTCAAATATATATTTTAATAAGCCAAATTCTCTCTGTAACTTTCTGTAAAATTATTTGAGTATCAGCTGTACGAAAGACGAACGCGTTTCGGTATTTTCGCAATTCCGGGAGCTTCCAAACACGAAAATGCGATCCGTTTGAAGTTTCGGAAAGCTAACATGAAGTACTACAACATATTTTAATCTTAGAATTTAGTGAATGCCCAATTGGTACATTATTGGTTTTAAGTAAAAGAGTGACTATACGATATATGCATTTTGTGTAACCTATGAGCCTATGTAGTATGGATATTAAATAAATATAGAGTATGTAATGCATGATATGTTAGATGAATGAAATGATATATATATGATATATATCCTCTTTACATTAATGTATATATATGGTTGAATGCAAGCATGTAGGAATGCAATTAATGTAATATATGTAAGCAATGCATGAATGAAAGAATGATATACAATGCATGCATGAAAGTATATAATGAATGCTAGATATAAATGCAAGGTATATATGTAATGATAGATATGAATGCATAATGTATAAATATTGTAAATGCAATATCATATTTCATATGTAGACATAGAACCAATGCATAGCTGATATTTAGATTGAATGTTAGTTCATTTTAGGTTGTTCGAACACTGAACTGTCCATGTAAGCATATATATCTCCCTTTTTCTATTGCCAAGCCAATTTCAGTTTTCAATATAGTGGAATGTCTATGAATGTAATGTTAACCTTCAACCCCTTAATTCAAAATGTTAGTTAATTTCAGTATTAGACAATGCATGAGCTGTATGCATATGGGATGTTCGCTTAATGGCAGATTTCAGATAACATGGTTCATTTTATGTGGTTAGTTACACCAGTTTATGGGATAGCTCACTTTAGTTTATATGTAAATGTGGAACTAAACTGAGAATGAACTTCACCCTCTGCACAAGGACACCCCACTCTATATCAACCACCATGCCATGTAACCCTTCTCTAAATGATTGCTATAATATATATAGATTTATGTAAAGTATAGATGCATGTTAGTTATAACTTAAATAGTCTCTACTCTAATGTATATAGATGTATACTTGTAGCCATGCATGTTAAGTATAATACATGTGTAATGTAGATGGGTTAGCTTTGTGCCATGTGTAGTGTAAACTCATAACTAGTGTTGATTTCTCTTTTCATGTACACCTCTATGTACACACACACACATAGCTTTACATGTTAGTTCTTTTCTCTTATATATATATATATATATATATATATATATATATATATATATATATATATATATATAATGTTGAATATGCATGAATGTGATGTATCTTGATATGTGACTTGTGTTGGCTTGTATAGCCTTGGATTTGTATGGTGTGTACTAGCTAGGGTAGACTGGTTAGGCCTAGTGAGACTTCATTGAGTCTATGTTGACCCAGTTGACCTAGCTTTGACTAGATAGTTGACTAGAGTTGACCAAGTGTTGACTTTAGCCTAGTTTGACCTACACAGCATGTGGATGCATTGTAGCAGTCTATTTCCTTATTTTAGACATGTTGTAACTTGTGTTGCTCTGATTAGGAGACAGACACCTCTCCTCAGGCAGTACATTTACTTCAGATATTCAGATACGAGGCGAGTACATTCTCTGACTGTTTCATACTTGTCTAAATTTACATTCTTGCTCTAGATTACTGTACTTGATGCTGACACGATTTTTATCACGGATTGGAACTATATGGATCTCCATTTGGGATGTTATCCCCTTGTATTCACTAGATACATATTGTGATGTGCGTTTCACTTCCATATTGTATTTATTGAATACCTATATCCTTGTATACTCCTTGTGCATATTGTACTTTCAGTATCACATGAGTCCCAGGGATAGACCATTGTACACTATTGTATAACATTGTACAACTATTGCATAACGTTGTACATCTATTGTATAATATTGTACATCCATTGTATAACATTGTACACTATTGTGCAAGATAACGTAACTGGAGTGGATCCTTGTGTATTGATTGGGGAGGGGGAGTAGAATTGGTTATGTAATCAAATCCTATTGTACGACATTATATAACTATTGTATATGTCTATTGTACTCCCACGTACAATGGAGTTACCATTGCATTATCCTAGACCGTTTACATAACCATATTGTACTCTAAATCACAGTTGGCTTAATGTTCTTACTTATCATATATAGATATTTCTTGTTATCAAATCTCTACTGTTTTTCATATACATTCTTCTTTCAACGTTTCATGTACCTTACTCTATTGCATGCTTTATATTTCCTAACTTGATATGAACTGCGTGAGATATTTTGTGCTCGCTCCCGTCCTGACTGGACTTGTTAAAAATTTTACAGAGGATGATGAGGAACCCTGCACCCCTTCTTTAGAGCTTGCCTAGGTGACACTCGCAACCTGGACCCCTGGGGAGGTTCAGGCAGCTGCTGAGGATGATACCCCCTTGCTTAGTATAGATAGCTTAGACTCTTACTTGTCTTTCTCATTGATACATTGTTGTACATATTGGGAGTTGTTTCTTTTGGATGTTTGTGGAGATGTATCATAAACACTTAGTTTTTATCTGGATTGTACCTCTTTGGATTCCTTCTGTTCATATCTATCTATCTTTACCGTATTCCACCTTAGATGTGATTGAGATTGTATTACTATGTCACCTTCATTCGGAGTGTATATACTGTACAGGTACCTTATATATTGTTAGATGATTGACCTAGGACAGCGTTCTACCGTCGACACTACGGCGTAGGCTGGGCGCTGTTACGTACTCGTACCCTCACGGAGGGTGCGGGTCATGACAATTCATGATCTATAAGGATCACAACACTTGGCCGACATTTCGAGGTCTCAATATCTCAAGCCAACATTCTTAGGTCTCAAAAGCACTAGCCAACACACATGAGTCAACTCACCAATTTCATTGAACTCATCCATCAATTACCCCATTTACAATTCTTTTCCAACATCACATACAATTTTCAACTTTCTACAGCATACATAGCCACTTTTCTTTTTTTCCACAATTCCAAACAACATTCACAACATAGAATACTATGGCATCGAGTCATTGTTGGGTAATTTGTGTCCAAAAAACAACAATCATTCATTCAGGAGCATCACAATGTATATAGACTTATTGTATGGAACATCCAGTGAGCGGCCAAGAGGGTCAACGAACTTTCAGACACGAAAAACATTAGGATGATTACCGAACAACAATAGCATAATTGCAGAAGCAATCTTTGATTTAATCACGGAAGCAACGTTGAGTGATCGCAGAAGCAACTTTGGTTAATCGTCGATGCAACTTTGATGTGAAATGAATCAAAAAAGAGACCAAGGACGTAAAACCTGGCTCTGATACCAATTTGTCATGCCCCGATTCGTAGAGTCATTTATTCGCATATTTTATCACTTAGAATCGATCGTCCTTGCTTGGGCGTGATGCCGTACAAGTCTGATATTGCACTTGTATAAGGCAAAGATGGTACATAATTGATAATCTTCAAATATGAATACATTACAGCGGCAGAAGCAGACAAATTAAAGTTAATAAGGACAATCTTTCTTATTGAATAGAAATACATCACTTCTTTATAGCAGCGGAGATAAAAGGATAACTTGAAGTCGCACAGAGATATATAGAACTTTATTCTCTTTATTTATAATTGAAGAAGAGTACAAGACTTGTATTAAAATACAATACTTACAGCACATCTTCCTTTACATTGAAAGCCAACTGAACAATGTTATACAGCTTACATTTGATACTTGGATATATTGGAATATAACTTGATATACCGACTTGGCTTACAACTCACTGATACCACTGATTACAATGTTCCATACATTATGCCCTTTATAAACAGAAGACAACATCTTGTACAAGGAGAGCTTCTGTATGCCCAACAAATCTTCGATGCCGTGGGACCGATCAAGCCAATCTTCGTGTACGAAACATCTCAAGCATGACCACCTGCCCACAAAAAACGTGCTTCAGTACATCATCTATGTACTGGCAAGCAGAATCCAACCCACTCGCCTAAACCAACATTTATGTAATCATTTACGCAGCATTTATTAGAATGATCTTTCTAATTGGGACCTAGCATCAGTTTACAGTTCATAGGCAATAATCATAGTGAAGCATGTTAACATATTCTTAGCAATATTCATGTGGATGTATCATTATAGCATTCTTGGTGTTATCATGCAAAGACATCATTGAGGAATTCATGCAAAGACATCATTGAGGCATCGTTAACATTAAGATCTTAAACATGTTATGACAATTCTCACTTCAAGCATCACTTAGAATGTATGTTATAATTGAGAAATGTTTATAGCAAGGCATCTTTCTAGCATACTGAATTTAACATGTTAAGCAGGTTCCCATATTGAAAGGCTACACATAGCATCATTTACTTGGCACGTTAAGCACGCAAGTTAAATCAACACATATATTGAGTATATCACATTTAAGTGATTTCTTACCGATAGCCAACTCCCTCGTACCTGCATAAAATACAGGTTAATTGTTACACTTACTCTGCTTGCACAAAACATTCATTAGCATGCATCCTTACAACATGATCATTGGTGGTTTTCACCATTTTCAGACGTTGCCATATAGGACTTTGAAAGGTAATCGGTGCGCCATTCCACCAGGTTGCGAGCCCGAATGGAATGTCCCGATACTACGTACCCTTAAATTACGTTTACACTTCCCCCATGGTCGGATCGGTCCCCTAACGTCCCGGGGTACCGTCCGAGGAAGTAGTCATCCCCTTGTATACAAGTTGTCACTGACCAAGCGAATAGGTGTCCGACTCGATCGTGATCATAAAACACATGGTGAAATATTGAAATAACTAAAGGCAACAGTGCATCATTCAACTCATCCATGTCGTTTTCAACGACTCATCATTTTTAATATTCTCACCATTCTACTTAGTGATCTCGACGATCCCAAGTCTCATTATTTCTCATTCATTGCTTCATTGCAACATTTTTCATTACGTTCCTTCTAAGGAGGAACAACAGCATTCATTCATTTCGAAGGGACCTGTAGCATTTCATTCATTTCATAGGGACAATAACATATTCAATTCATTTTACATGTATCATTCATGAAGCATCTCATTGTTCAGGTGATTCATTCATTTCATCGACATTAAGAAAAAAGGACATTATCAATTCATTCTTAGGCATCAAGTTATATTAGCAGTTCGAGTGTTATTCGTTCAGCAGTTTAATATTCATGTCTTGTTCATTCCAACAATTTCCAGCATGTGCATCTCTATCGATTTAGGAACTAAAGCATCACATCACAATTATTCAATATTTAAGATAAGGGATATTAGGGACATATTCATAGCGTCACGTTATTATATTTATTAAGCATACAGGAATAAAGAGGAAGGAGGACAGTTCTACTTGCCTTGTATAATGGTCTTCCTGTTCCGATTTCACACATTTTCACTAGGCGTAGCTCCACCAGCAAGCCACGTTCCAATACCCATTCTGTCTAGCCAGCTAAGAGAGACAGCATCAGTCTCAACTCTCTTGATTTCCAATATAAGTCACGGTCCAACATCCTGATAGCATCCAACAAGCCAACCAAATGCCTCGTACGGAGCGGGGCAGTACAGCTCTCTAGTCTGGATTTTTTTTTTTGGTATTATGGATGTTCAATCCAAATTTGTCCATGGGTTGTCTGATTGAATTAAAGAACAGTGACTGTCCGTGTTCGTCCGGCCCAAATTCAAACAGTGGATTGTCCGTGTCCGTTCGACCCGAACTTATTTTTATTTGTGTCCCGAACTCGATTGGTGGATTGTCCGTATCCGTGTCCGTCTGGCTCGTTTACACCCCTATGCATGTGGACTAGTCCGTCTGGCTCTAGTGCCATATATGTGGTCGGCTTAAAGTGGCTGGAGATTCAGGATATAGATGGTCTAAATTAGCATTCTCATGCCCTGGAGTTGGTTGGAGCGACCATGTGGCCAATTATATGCTAGTTCGAGCATGAATTTTTTTGAAGGTTTCATATGGTCGGACCGACCTCTTTTATGTGAGCTGATCGACAAGGTATTTTTGGACAGGCCCAGGTACCTTCATTTTGGGTACATCTTCTTGAACTCGTTCGCCTTACAATACAACTTCATGGTCGTCGCCTGAGCTTCTTCTTCCTCTACCTTAATTTGATGAGTCGCTACCACTGCAGTCATATTATTATTGGTCACAAAGGAAGTAATTATCTGAGTCAAGGTGTCCATTTATTTATGTTGCACACTGAATTAAGATTGAATCTGTACGTGAAGCTATTGTTGTTGTCCCTCTGCATATCTCTATTGTATATCCATTATATGCAACATTCTTTCCAAATTGGTTCGCTAGGGGCTGCTCCTCCAGAACTGCTTTTGCTGCTCAGAGTGTTGTAACTATTCTTCTTAATCTCTAGAAAAAAGAGTTAGTACTTATAAAATATTTATGGCTTACTATATGGAACTATTATTTCATGCAGCATATGTCAAAAAATATTCAACCTAGAAACCACATCAAAATTTCTAAAAGAAAATATTTTTTAAAATTCAAGGAAATGAACCATGCTTTGATACCATTATGTCATGCCCCGATTCAGTCAAATCACTAAATCGTCAATAGATAGAATGTCGTATAAGTCTAAATTGTATTTGTACAAGACAAGTGTTGGTGTTTTTACGTGTTGTTGGTGTTTTGCTTTAGAAACAAGAAAGACAGTCCCACATTGGAAAAACCAAATGGATGGTATCTCTATATAAAGCTTTGCTTGTGTTGAGAGATCACATAAAGAGTGAATAGGCACATGGGTGCCATGCGGGGCATTTTTCTAGTGGAAAGAAGGCTAAACCAACAAAGAAGCATTAATACTTTTTGTCATGCTCATGGGATTATTTTCCTATGGAGCTAAGCGACTCAGACTCGGACTCGGGCTCGGACTCGGGCTCGGCCTCAAACACGGGCTCGGACTCGGGATCAAGGATGCAAATTTTTGCTTTGTTGGCGCACTTAGCACGTCAGCATTGGCGAAAGGTGCCTCGTGCGCAGTTCATGCGCTCGTGTGCTCGTCTCTCCGTGAGTCGCATGCACAGGGCCGTGCAGGTGCATGCACAGGAGCTGCGCAGGAGCGACGGGGCCGCGGTGCTGCTGCGCGCTGAGCTTCTATGTTTCTGCACGTTTGTGTTGCAGTATTGCAATTTTGCGACGTGGCCGCGCAGCTATGCTGTTGTGTGCTGAGCGTCTGTGCTGCAGTGCTGTACTTCTGGACATCTGTGCTATAGCGGGTTGACAGACTGAGTGGGCTAAAGGGCACAGGCGGCTATTGATGTGGCTGATTGGAAGATTTGAGCGGTTATAGAAAGATTGAGTCAATTAATCAGATCCATATTTTATGGGATTTGAATTTAATTTATTCAAATCTTTCCATTATTCGCTCCTATCCTTTTGCAATTAGTTACGGCCAGGATTAGGATTAGGGTTTCGGCCCTCCTTTATAAGTACTCTCTCCGTGCCTTCATTAACGACTTACGCTAAAATAAAGAGACGAAGAGAGTTGTGCTACCGCTGCCGTTGGAGTTCTTCGAGTTCGTGAAAGGAGGTAACAGCGAGCATTCCAAAAATTCTTTCGAACTTGTTGGTTCCGGGAAGCAGATCGCAATAGGACAAATCTTGCTTTGAGCAACGGTGATCCTTATCACCCTAGCAAAGTCGTTGCATCAACTCCGATTGAGAATGAGTATGCATCTTCATTGCATCAACTTCGGTTGAGAACGATCAGCAGAATTGCGGTGATCTTTTTTCGCATGCTAAGTTGCTTTTATCCATCTCACTCTTTTTAGGAGATCAAAATTTCCATCTAACGATCTGTTTAGAAAATAACAATCTCAAAGCAAGATTCAGATCTAATGGAGAACAACCGAGCACAACTTTTCGATACAAATTTTAAACTTGAGAAGTTTGACGGGAAGCATTTCAATGTCTGGAAGAGAAATGTCAGCCTTAATCTTCAACTCATGAGCGTCTACTATGTGTTGACAGATCCTGAGCCTTTGATTCCAGAGGGTGAAAAGGGTTACTGAAGCCACGGCTTTGCAGTCAAAGTGGAGGCGGGATAACAATCTCTGTAAGTTGTTGATCCAAAACTCTATGGAGGCCACTCTGGCGGAGTCATACAGTAAGACAGTCAATACAAAGGACGTCTGGGAGTCTGTAGAGAATCTCTACAAGACAGATGAGAACAGATATAAGATCTACATGACAGAAAAGGTCTGAAGGATGCGGTTTAAGGACGAGAAAACCATGTTGCCTCAAGTCAAGGAGTTCCTCAAGCTCCGTCAAAAGCTGGCGGATGATGGTATGCCCTTGGTCGATGCTTTTGTCATTGGGAGTATCGTCGCCAAGCTTCCACCTGGGTAGAGCAACTTCATCGCAAAAATGTACCACAAGAAGATGGAAGTGGATCTAAAATGCCTATTATACTGGATACATGTTAAAGACGAGTTGAGGGCTCAAATCAAAGTGGATGCCTTGTCCAAGCAGATGGCTAAGACAAACATGGTACAAGAAGAAAGTTCTAAAGGGAAGCAGAAGGCTCCCTACCAAAAGAAGAAAGACGTTCACCATCTGAAGATGAAGTCGGCTTAGTTCAAGCCCAAGTCCAAAGAACCTGGGACTTGTTTCAACTATGACAAGAAAGGCCACTGGAAGAGGGACTGCAAAGAAAAACAAAAACAAAAGGAGCAAGGTGAGACTAACTGTCACGACCCGCACCTACTGTGAGGGTACGAGTACGTAACAACGCCCAGCCTACGTCGCAGTGTCAACGGTAGAACGCTGTTCTAAGTCTCTAACTAACCATTAACTCATGCAGTATATAATGTACTCATCATGATCAACTCCGAACGGAGGACAAGTATAAGATATGGTGTAACTCAATCACAGTCTAAGCACGATAAGATAACACAGAAATGTAACTAAGAATTTGAAGACAACAAAACTACTGATATAATAATAACAAACTCAACAATCTCAAATACATCTCAAGTCTCAAATCTCTATATACAACTCCAGTTCTAATCAGGAAAACTAAAACAAGACAGACTAACTAAACTCCCGATCACTCCTGAGTGTCGGGGCCATAGGTAGCTAAGCCATCTCCTCAGTAAAATGTAGGGCATGTGTCCTCGGGGCAATCATCTGTAAAATTTTTAACAGGTCCAGTCAGGACAAGAACGAGCACAATCTTATCTAGAAAACCCAAGTAAATGACAAAGAACTATAAAGCAGTTATAGGCAGTTGTATTGATGAATATGGCAGTTTAATTTTCAGGTGATGGTATAGAGAGACAGATAAAGTACAAAGAAAGTAAGAAACTAAACAAGAAGAGAAGCATAGCAAAAAAGACTGTAAAATAAGATCTAGCTGAACTAGAATAACAAAATGAGTTCAGATTGTATAATATAAGTCGAGTGTAATCCCAATGTGAATCTAATATAAGATGAGTCGAATGTAATTCTAATCATTATTCTAATAAGGTGAATCGAATAAGGTGATACGAATAAGGTGATACGAATAGTGATTCACATGATGTTCTAATAATGATTCGAATAAATTCTCCAAGTGTGTTTTAAAATACTTAGTTAGACATGAAAACAGCTAAGGGTAAATACGGCACATCACACACCTGGCCGGGTGTGGAATGGCTATCGTTCGAATATATTCACAGGGGGTGGTTCGAATAGTGGAAATGTTCACATGTCTAATCAAGTATTTCTCCACCCATCTAATACAAATGAATCCAAAATCCGACACATCATTCGAATAAAAGTCCAACTAACATATGAAGATACGAATAGGTGGTTCGAATAGTGATCCGTATGGTGATTCGAATAATAGAGGTAAGACGAGTACGTATGTGTGTCGTATACATGGATTCAGAAATAATAATACTTGTTTGTAACAGAAAATCACATACAGCCAACTAGAACTGAAGTACAGTAATTGACAAATAAATGAGAGAACTATCAGAGAATGTACTCGCCTGATACTCTAAAAAGAGTAGTGTAATATCAGATATCTGCACCGGAGTCACAATATCCTAAATAGAGCAGTACATGTTATAATATGTTTAAAATAAGATAAATGGAGTCTATGATGCAGTCTACATGATTCTAAGTCAATTCTAGGTCAAAGTCAACTCTAAGTCAAATCTGGTCAACTGTCTAGGTCAAACTAGGTCCAAGTCGAACTTGGTCAACTCTGGGTCAACTCTAGTCAATATTGGTCAATCTTAGTCTATTGGGTCAAAATCTAGAGTTTGGTCAAACTCTATCTAAGGCTATCTTGACACCAACCATATACTAGTATAACTATGATACCTTAACACTATATTCTATATACATAACAATGTACATATCCAAAGTCTATAGCCCTAGGCATATATAGCCTATGCATCACCTATCTATATCTATATAAGTACAATATCAACTAATCCATATCACATCTATATATAATATATATACAATATGTGAACTCTCAAACAACAACTCACACTATTCCTCACCCCCCTCAAACCATGTGGCCAATGGCCCATGCCCTCTCCTAGATATACATCTTAAACTCTATGTGATACCCTAATCTAATCAAGCTCATCCTCCACTTCAACATTCATTCCATGACTTAACAAACAACTAACTTACCTATTAGTCCTAGACTTATATAACTCTCCCATGTATATACCTATTTATGAAGCATTTCCTACATACTATGAATATACCTATGATACACTCATATAGGGAATATTAACTTGTCAATTTTATGTATTCTCACATATCCATATAATATAACTTATTTACATATATAGCTAATCCTCTATATCTAGGTATATTCATAACCACATACCCTCAAATGGGACACTAACTTCCTTCTTCCAAAACCTTCACATAGACTCTCTCACAAAGAGCCATACATGGCCTTACCTAGGACACATCACCCACACAAACACACACAACATTGCCTCCTGCCTGTACAGGCCCCTAGCCTGCATCTAACATTGGCCTATGGCCAATGTTACTGCTATCTACTGCTGCTGCTAAAGTCATTGCCTGCAAATGCATTTGCAACTGCTGCAACTAAGGCTCTGCAATGCAAAGCCAAGGCAAGGGCAATGCATGCTGCAAAAGGCGGCCTGGCAGCCTAGGCAATACAATGCAAAGCCAACTGCTGCCTAGCTGCATTGCATTGAAAAGTCAGGCCAAAATGCCAAGCCAACACAAGCCAACCAACTAGTGTTCTGCTACCAACCCTCAACTGAACACACAGTATAATGTGCCCAGTTTTCGAATGCCAATAACCCAAGACTAACCCTCTCTCTCAAACTCTCACATATAGATATAACTATAACATGGTAAATTGAATCATGGCAAACAACATTTGATTTCAGTAAAGCAGGATATTAAAATCAGGGAAGAAGGACTGTGTACAGGAGTGTGACAGGGACTGTGTGTGTGTGCACATACTAGGGTGTGTCGAGTGGCACATACTTGTGTGTGTTTAGGAAAATAGGGAGTGGGGTTCAGGTTTTGGCTTGTGGGTGTGTGTGAATTCACAGAGAAAATAGCAAATGAATGTGACAGGAACCACCACGTCTCTGTTCAGGAATTACCCTGCATCTCAGTTTATATCAAACATCATAACAAGTCAATCATTATTAATCTACATCCCATCTCAGTTAACTTAACAATCAGAAAAAATTAGTTCACAGTTGAACAGTTAACACATTCTCAGGTTTTTATGTAACATTCAATTTCATGAAACCAAATTATGATAAAACCCAATTTCTAACATAAACCTCGAACCAATATTTCAGTAAAATATAGAATCATTCTACATTTGAGGAAGAACACATCTATCAGGTATTAAAATGTGTGTGGAGCTGAGTATCTCAGGAAAACTGGGAAATTAACTCAACCCCATGAACCAACCCAATGTAAAACCAAAACCAAATTCGAATCTCCATAAACCAAGCCAAGGCATCAAAACTTAAACCTAACTAATTGAAATCATGACAACTAATTAAATCCTGAGATCAACATCATACAAGCACATTAGAATTTTTAGGAAAGAATTTGTCACTGCTCTTAGTATCAGAAATATAGGTTTGAACCCAATTTCATTATTCGAATTTCATGGAAACTTAAATCAAATGGTTGACAGAGGTGTTTAATCATAATATGGTGCTGTACAGGTTGATTCGTGTCCACAAAAGTGGACACGATGTGTCCAAAATGTGAATCATACAATGTGTCAAAAGTTAACACAGGGCAGCCTCGTGCGTGCGTGTGGGTCGCCCTAGGACACGACACAGGGCGACCCGTGTCTCGTGATCATGTACGTGGCTTCGCCCATAGTAGGGCTAGGTGTGTAAGTGTCTGCTTTGTGTCCAATGTGCGTCGTGTCGTGTCAGTCAGTGCGTATCAGTGGGGGTTTACCCGCGCGTACAGTGTGCGCGCGCGGCCAGTGCGATCAGTGCGAGGAGGAGAACTCCTCGCACACTGCACCACTCGAGCCCATCTTTTGGGAGGATGGTGGCAGAGGTTGCCCCGACCTTTGTGACAAAATTCATGTCTTAAAAAGTCGTATCGTGTCCTACAGAAGTGTCGGGCAGCAGGGCACCCGACCGAGCCCCCGTGCTGCGTGTCCAGCACAAATTACGACACCAAACACGACTCAGTCTTCACAAAGATTAATACACATATTTAGATCTATAAATTCATTTAATTACATTGACAAAAATTGAAAATAAATTCCTTAGAGGCATTTAATCAAACACCTACAAAACAATACGACACGTGTCCGATACGGACACCAAACAGACACGAATTCCACCCAAATTTCAGGGACACCTGGGGACTCCTAGATCTAGCCCTATATGCAAAGAAAACTGAAATATAAATCAATTTAGAGAGTTTTACCTATGTGTGCAAAAAGCTTGAAAAAGATTCAAATGGGGGATTCTTCCTCTTGATGCCAAAAGCTCCAAATTGATCCAAAACTGGGATTAAACCCCAAAATCAGAAATTAGGAGAGTATTAGGTTCTAATGCAAGAAACTAGGATCAAAAAGGAACTAAAATGGATTTATGGGGATTTTTGGAAGAGGAACAATACCTTTCTTTTTCCAATGTTGAAATGAATGAAAGAAGGAGGCAAGCCCTAGAGAATAAGTGTTTATATAGGGTGGGGATCCCTATGGCTGGTCATTTAGGGTTTGGTTAGGGTTAGGGCTTCTAGTTATGGGCTATGGGCTAAGTCATGAACAAATAAATCATTTAGCCATAAGTCATTTCATGAAACCATAAACCATGACTTAAATACACTAAACCAAATCCCCCCATTCTAAAATTAGTTTCTAATGACTAAATGTAGGTTAACCTAAGTTAGACTAGGGTCACCATGGCTAGGGTTAGCTTCTAGGCTAGTTCACTAGGTCTCAACAAGTCAAGTCAACCTAAAACTCACCAATTCAACAAATCACCAAATAATTCAATTAAGTCAAAATGACCAAATTACTCTTAATTTAAAAATGATAATATATTATCCTAATGATATGGTTAGGCTCTAGGTCATGCAGTCTTTATGGTTTCACTAGCTGCACACCAAAATCACAAGTCATGACTTAAACCAGTTTTTAAATAGTTTAAAAATAATCAAAAATCACCAAAAATCATAATGTAAAATAAATATCAATAAATAATAATTATAATTACAAAATTCTAAAAATACCCTCATCTGGAAAACTGGGTGTTATAATCTTACCCACCTTATAAAAATTTCGTCCTCGAAATTAAAATGGTAGTAGTCCTTCTAGGTCAACCACCCCCACAATCAAAGTCTCAAACATACCGTCAGATAATCATATGCGTCTGTCCAGAATCATGATACTCAGAATCTTCGTCGTGTTAGTGAGCAAGGCTACGATAATCACAGAGTCCTCGACTAAGGCACATACTTCTAGAATCATGGTATTTAAAATTTTTGCATTGCCGTATGCTTGGCAGCGAAAACCTTAAATTCCTACACCCGAGAAATACGTCCTAAATCTGATTATATGTCGTCACTATGCCAGCTAACACGACTATTGAAGATTCTAGATTCTATAACTGGGTGACCTAGCCCATATGATTCATCTCAGAAGAAAATCAAACATAACACAAGAGCAACAGGATAGAATTGATCAACCAACAAGGAACAGAGAGAATCGAATTTCAAGGCAGTAATTGCAGAATTTGAATCAAGAACGGAACCTGCAACTAGATCTCCAATGGCCTGAGCATCCTCGGCTGCCATCGCAAAAGCTCCACCCCTCTGGTGCTGAGCTACAGGTGGCCTAGCTCCCTCTCTCTGACCCGGTGCTCCGTCATATACGGGTGCAGTAGGGCAATCCCTGACCTGATGACCAGCGGATCCACAGAACAGACAAACCTTCCGCCTCCTATAATAAGTCTCCCAAGCGTGCCCTGCCCTCTTATAGTAAGCACAAGTCTGCACCTTGCGGTCCTGCCCTCTAGGCTGATGCTGTGCCTGCTGCACTCTCACCGGTGCCTGCATCTGCTGAATCTGCACATGAGGCCTCTTGGCCTGGCCTCCGCTGCTGCTGCCCCCAACTGGGTCTCGCCCCCTCCTGAGCCTAAGCTCAAGATCATCCTCAGCTAATAAGGCTCCCGTCAAAATCTTCTCAAAAGTGGCATCCCGGTTGCCCTTGGTCAAGGACTTGACTTCCTTGACCAGACCCTTCCGGAACCTCTGGGCCTTCGTCGTCTCACTCAAACCCTCTACGAATCTGCTGAGGCGGCCGAACTCCCCAGCGTACTCCTCCACTGACAGGCTCCCCTGAACTAGGCTCTCGAACTGCGACTCCAAGGCTCTGAGCGCTAAATCTGGAAAGAACTTCTTCTTGAAGAAGCCCTTGAACTCCTCCCAAGTCTGTCCAGCTACCCCCGCCCTGGGGTCTGACTGATACCAGGTGTGAGCAAGATCTCGCATCCGGCTAGCTGCTGCCTCTATCTGGAGATCTGCCGGTATCCGGTCCAGGCGAAAGATCTCCTCAATATGCTCGATTCACTCGTCAGCATATAAGATCCCCTCTGTCCCCAGGAAGTCTCTGGGGCTCATCTTCTGGAACTGCTCTATCCTCGGTGTCCTCGGCTGCTGGATCACTGGTCGAGCTGCGACTGCCGTAAGGGCCAACTCCATGCTTCGGTCCTGTTGGGCCTGCTGCCAGTCCATAAACTGCTGGAAGTAGGCAAACATCTGTGCCGTATCCACGTGTCCTGTAGGCGGCGGCTGCTAGAACTGCATCTCTGGGATGACTGGGTCCTGCCCCAGAGCTGGTGGAGGCATACCCTCTGCTGCTGCTAAAGTTCCAATATGAATAGAGGTGGCAAGAGCTACAGCCTCTTGACCCTGCTGATCTGGCTGAGAGGTGGCAGTCCCCTCTAAAACAACTGCTGTACCAGAGCGATGTGATCGTGTCTCCACCATCCTGAAGATAGATCGTACAAGGAAGTCAATACTGAGCAGGAATCGATATATCAAAGGAGGACATTTTATTTCAAAGAAGGCAAATCAGTATGATATGTAGATGGCATGATTTAAAGCAAAATTTTTCCTAACTGTGATTGAGTGCCTCTTCGGTAAAGCCTATCTCTCAGTCCTATCGCAGGCTCGCAGCAGTACAACTAAGTCGCCGTACTACCACGATATCGCACTAATGCGATCCTCGACCTGCATGGGCCACCACTAAAAACGTGTCACGACCCGCACCCACTGTAAGGGTACGAGTACGTAACAACGCCCAGCCTACGCCGCAGTGTCGGCGGTAGAACGCTGTTCTAAGTCTCTAACTAACCATCAACTCATGCAGTATATAATGTACTCATCATGATCAACTCCGAACGGAGGACAAGTATAAGATATGGTGTAACTCAATCACAGTCTAAGCATGATAAGATAACACAGAAATGTAACTAAGAATTTGAAGACAACAAAACTACTGATATAATAATAACAAACTCAACAATCTCAAATACATCTCAAGTATCAAATCTCTATATACAACTCCAGTTCTAATCAGGAAAACTAAAACAAGACAGACTAACTAAACTCCTGATCACTCCTGAGTGTCGGGGCCATAGGTAGCTAAGCCATCTCCTCAGTAAAATGTAGGGCATGTGTCCTCGGGGCAATCATCTGTAAAATTTTCAACAGGTCCAGTCAGGACAGGAACGAGCTCAATCTCATCTAGAAAACCCAAGTAAATGACAGAGAACTATAAAGCAGTTATAGGCAGTTGTATTGATGAATATGGCAGTTTAATTTTTAGGTGATGGTATAGAGAGACAGATAAAGTACAAAGAAAGTAAGTAACTAAACAAGAAGAGAAGCATAGCAAAGAAGATTGTAAAATAAGATCTAGCTGAACTAGAATAACATAATGAGTTCAGATTGTATAATATAAGTCGAGTGTAATCCCAATGTGAATCTAATATAAGATGAGTCGAATGTAATTCTAATCATTATTCTAATAAGGTGAATCGAATAAGGTGATACGAATAAGGTGATACGAATAGTGATTCACATGATGTTCTAATAATGATTCGAATAAATTCGCCAAGTGTGTTTTAAAATACTTAGTTAGACATGTAAACGGCTAAGGGTAAATACGGCACATCACACACCTGGCCGGGTGTGGAATGGCTATCGTTCGAATATATTCACAGGGGGTGGTTCGAATAGTGGGAATGTTCACATGTCTAATCAAGTATTTCCCCGTCCATCTAATACAAATGAATCCAAAATCTGACACATCATTCGAATAAAAGTCCAACCAACATATGAAGATACGAATAGGTGGTTCGAATAGTGATCCGTATGGTGATTCGAATAATAGAGGTAAGACGAGTACGTATGTGTGTCGTATACATGGATTCAGAAATAATAATACGTATTTGTAACAGAGAATCACATACAGCTAACTAGAACTGAAGTACAGTAATTGACAAATAAATGAGAGAACTATCAGAGAATGTACTCGCCTAATACTCTGAAAAGAGTAGTGTAATATCAGATGTCTGTACCGGAGTCACAATATCCTAAATAGAGCAGTACAGGTTATAATATATTTAAAATAAGATAAATAGAGTCTATGATGCAATCTACATGATTCGAAGTCAATTCTAGGTCAAAGTCAACTCTAAGTCAAACCTGGTCAACTGTCTAGGTCAAACTAGGTCCAAGTCGAACTTGGTCAACTCTGGGTCAACTCTAGTCAATATTGGTCAATCTTAGTCTATTGGGTCAAAATCTAGAGTTTGGTCAAACTCTATCTAAGGCTATCTTGACACCAACCATATACTAGTATAACTAGGATACCTTAACACTATATTCTATATACATAACAATGTACATACCCAAAGTCTATAGCCCTAGGCATATATAGCCTATGCATCACCTATCTATATCTATATAAGTACAATATCAACTAATCCATGTCACATCTATATATAATATATATACAATATGTGAACTCTCAAACAACAACTCACACTATTCCTCACCCCCCCTCAAACCATGTGGCCAATGGCCCATGCCCTCTCCTAGATATACATCTTAAACTCTATGTGATAACCTAAGCTAATCAAGCTCATCCTCCACTTCAACATTCATTCCATGACTTAACAAACAACTAACTTACCTATTAGTCCTAGACTTATATAACTCTCCCATGTATATACCCATTCATGAAGCATTTCCTACATACTATGAATATACCTATGATACACTCATATAGGGAATACTAACTTGTCAATTTTATGCATTCTCACATATCCATATAATATAACTTATTTACATATATAGCTAATCCTCTATATCTAGGTATACTCATAACCACATACCCTCAAATGGGACACTAACTTCCTTCTCCCAAAACCTTCACATAGACTCTCTCACAAAGAGCCATACATGGCCTTACCTAGGACACATCACCCACACAAACACACACAACATTGCCTCCTGCCTGTACAGGCCCCTAGCCTGCATCTAACATTGGCCTATGGCTAATGTTACTGCTATCTACTGCTGCTGCGAAAGTCATTGTCTGCACATGCATTTGCAACTGCTGCAACTAAGGCTCTGCAATGCAAAGCCAAGGCAAGGGCAATGCATGCTGCAAAAGGCGGCCTGGCAGCCTAGGCAATACAATGCAAATCCAACTGCTGCCTAGCTGCATTGCATTGAAAAGTTAGGCCAAAATGCCAAGCCAACACAAGCCAACCAACTAGTGTTCTGCTACCAACCCTCAACTGAACACACAGTATCATGTACCCAGTTTTCGAATGCCAATAACCCAAGACTAACCCTCTCTCTCAAACTCTCACATATAGATATAACTATAACATGGTAAATTGAATCATGGCAAACGACATTTGATTTCAGTAAAGCAGGATATTAAAATCAGGGAAGAGGGACTGTGTACAGGTGTGTGACAGGGACTGTGTGTGTGTGCACATACTAGGGTGTGTCGAGTGGCACATACTTGTGTGTGTTTAGGAAAATAGGGAGTGGGGTTCAGGTTTTGGCTTGTGGGTGTGTGTGAATTTACAGAGAAAATAGCAAATGAATGTGACAGGAACCACCATGTCTCTGTTCAGGAATTACCCTACATCTCAGTTTATATCAAACATCATAACAAGTCAATCATTATTAATCTACATCCCATCTTAGTTAACTTAACAATCAGAAAAAATTAGTTCACAGTTGAACAGTTAACACATTCTCAGGTTTTTATGTAACATTCAATTTCAGAAAACCAAATTGTGATAAAACCCAATTTCTAACATAAACCTCGAACCAATATTTCAGTAAAATATAGAATCATTCTACATTTGAGGAAGAACACATGTATCAGGTATTAAAATGTGTGTGGAGTTGAGTATCTCAGAAAAACTGGAAAATTAACTCAACCCCATGAACCAACCCAATGTAAAACCAAAACCAAATTCGAATCTCCATAAACCAAGCCAAGGCATCAAAACTTAAACCTAACTAATTGAAATCATGACAACTAATTAAATCCTGAGATCAACATCATACAAGCACATTAGAATTTTCAGGAAAGAATTTGTCACTGCTCTTAGTATCAGAAATATAGGTTTGAACCCAATTTCATTATTCGAATTTCATGGAAACTTAAATCAAATGGTTGACAGAGGTGTTTAATCATAATATGGTGTTGTACAGGTTGATTCGTGTCAACAAAAGTGGACACGACGTATCCAAAATGTGAATCATACAATGTGTCAAAAGTTAACACAGGGCAGCCTCGTGCGTGCGTATGGGTCGCCCTAGGACACGACACAGGGCGACCCGTGTCTCGTGATCATGCACGTGGCTTCGCCCATAGTAGGGCTAGGTGTGTAAGTGTCTGCTTTGTGTCCAATGTGCGTCGTGTCGTGTCAGTCAGTGCGTATCAGTGGGGGTTTACCCGCGCGTACAGTGTGCGCGCGCGGCCAGTACGACCAGTGCGAGGAGAAGAACTCCTCGCACACTGCACCACTCGAGCCCATCTTTTGGGAGGATGGTGGCAGAGGTTGCCCCGACCTTTGTGACAAAATTCGTGTCTTAAAAAGTCGTGTCGTGTCCTACAGAAGTGTCGGGCAGCAGGGCACCCGACCGAGCCCCCGTGCTGCGTGTCCAGCACAAATTACGACACCAAACACGACTCAGTCTTCACAAAGATTAATACACATATTTAGATCTATAAATTCATTTAATTACATTTACAAAAATCGAAAATAAATTCCTTAGAGGCATTTAATCAAACACCTACAAAACAATACGACACGTGTCCGATACGGACACCAAACGGACACGAATTCCATCCAAATTTCGGGGACACCTAGGGGACTCCTAGATCTAGCCCTATATGCAAAGAAAACTGAAATATAAATCAATTTAGAGAGTTTTACCTATGTGTGCAAAAAGCTTGGAAAAGCTTCAAATGGGAGATTCTTCCTCTTGATGCCAAAAGCTCCAAATTGACCCAAAGCTGGGATTAAACCCCAAAATCAGAAAGTAGGAGAGTATTAAGTTCTAATGCAAGAAACTAGGATCAAAAGGGAACTAAAATGGATTTATGGGGATTTTTGGAAGAGGGACAATACCTTTCTTTTTCCAATATTGAAATGAATGAAAGAAGGAGGCAAGCCCTAGAGAATAAATATTTATATAGGGTGGGGATCCCTATGGCTGGTCATTTAGGGTTTGGTTAGGGTTAGGGCTTCTAGTTATGGGCCATGGGCCAAGTCATGAACAAATAAATCATTTAGCCATAAGTCATTTCATGAAACCATAAACCATGACTTAAATGCACTAAACCAAATCCCTCCATTCTAAAATTAGTTTCTAATGACTAAATGTAGGTTAACCTAAGTTAGACTAGGGTCACCATGGCTAGGGTTAGCTTCTAGGCTAGTTCACTAGGTCTCAACAAGTCAAGTCAACCTAAAACTCACCAATTCAACAAATCACCAAATAATTCAATTAAGTCAAAATGACCAAATTACTCTTAAGTTAAAAATGATAATAAATTATCCTAATGATATGGTTAGGCTCTAGGTCATGCAGTCTCTATGGTTTCACTAGCTGCACACCAAAATCACAAGTCATAACTTAAACCAGTTTTTAAATAGTTTAAAAATAATTAAAAATCACCAAAAATCATAATGTGAAATAAATATCAATAAATAATAATTATAATTACAAAATTACAAAAATACCTTCATCTTGAAAACTGGGTGTTACACTAACTTTTTTGCTATGATTGTGCAGGTTGACTCAGCTAGGATTGACACGAACTGGTGGATAGACACTGGGGCCTCGTGTCATGTTTGCTCAAAGGAGTGGTTCACCATGTACCAACATGTTTCTGAGAAGGTTATGGTGGCGAACTAGACACATGCTTAAGTACTCAGGATCGGGACGGTGGTATTGCAACTGACCTTGGAGAAGTCGCTGATGCTTCAGAATGTGAAGCATGTACCTACTATAGCCAAGAACCCGGTCTCTGGAAGCCTGCTCTGCAATACAGGCTTGAGGGTGGACATTAACGATGGTCAAGTCGTTATGTCCTATAAAAAACATACTTCGGGAAGGCCTTTTGCACCGAAGGGATGTTCAAACTTCAACTTGTAACTCCTATGGAGATAGTGAATGCAGTTTCTTCTTTTGGTTATTCTCTTGAGTTGTGGCATAATAGACTAGGACATGTTCATTATAAAAGAATAAACAAGATGTCTAGTCTAGGGATTATCTCCAAATATGGGGGTAAAGAGTTAGAGAAGTTTGAGGTATGTGCACAGTAGATGTTCGAAGTCAGGAGAATCTGGCAGATCCGTTCACCAAAGGTCTCAAGCGTCAGTTGGTTGAATACACAGCAGGTAAAATGGGCTTGAAGATACTTTGATATTATGTCTTTGTAATTCTACTACAAAGTTTTATGCTATTAGTTCAAATAGAAATTTACTAGGCATCTAGTTTTTAGTTCAAAGAAGGACCATTGACTAGAATAATATCAGGAATAGTGGGCAGTCCTTTGGGATATTGCGGGGTTAAGAATCCTGAACCACTATTATCTACTGATTATTCTTTACAATGAACAAAGTCATGTGGGAGGATAGTGTGGAAGCCTTAATGAGTTCTCGGACAACTGGGATGTCTGGCATGATTTACAGGAAGCACGAGTAGCACAGTACTACAAAGGAGCGTAGTACTCCATGCTACAGTGGGGTGACACCACATGAGGTACCTAGTGAGGTTAAAGCCTCGGCTTTGGGCCAAATCACAATGGCGTAGCACCGTACATAGGCAAGAGGCCTAATGTTGTATAATGGAGAGTGGTAGGTAGCACCGTAAAGAGGCTGGGCCTCATGTTACAATGGGTGATACCACGTGAGGCAGTGCCTCGGCTTTGCAAGCCATGTCACGACAGCGTAACACCACAAAGAAGCAAAAGGCTTCATGCTAGAAATTTTGGCACTACAAAGAGGCTAAACCATGTCATAGCGGGCCATGTCATAGCGGTGTAGCACCGCAAAGAGGCAAAATACTTCATACCAAAGACTCTTTAAATGAACTCACCTAAAGTGTATGGATAAAAATATAGGTCGTCTTTTGAGGGAAATCTTGTAGACACCCAAGATACATATACTAAAACCAGGCTGGTACAAGGCCTTTAATGTGTAGCCAGAAGCGCAGTTGATGTCATTATGTGAGTGGAAAGAATCGCAGTTATGGTGCAGAATTCAAGGCTTTGTCCATTCTTGCATCATGCTGTCATTTAACCCATGCAGAAAGATTCAAGTCTTGGCGACATCTATCCTAATACATGATGGACAGTCACTGTGGGGAATGATCAACATATATATAGAGATATGTGGAAGATTGTTGGTGTTTTTGCTTATTGTTGGTGTTTTGCTTTAGAAACTAGAAAGATAGTCCCACATTGAAAAAACCAAATGGATGGTATCTCTATATAAAGCTCTACTTGTGTTGGGAGATCACATAAAGTGTGGAGAGGCACATAGGTGCCATATGGGGGCATTTTTCTAGTGGAAAGAAGGCTAAACCAATAAAAAATATTAATGCTTTTTGTCATGCTCATGGCATTATTTTGCTATGGAGCTAATCCCCGAAGGGGCTTAGCGACTCGGACTCGGGCTCGGACTTGGGCTCGGGCTCAAGGGCGCAAAGTAGCATTTTGTTGGCACACTTTGTATTTAGCACGTCAGCATCAGCGAAGACGCATTGTGCGCAGTTGATGCGCTCGTGCGCTCGTCTCTGTACGAGTCGCATGTGCAGGTTTATGCATAGGGGCCGCGCAGGTGCACGCACAGGAGCTGTGCAGGAGCCGCGGGGTCGCAGTGCTGTTACGCATTTTGTGTCCCTACAGCTGTGCTGCTGCACGATGAGCTTTTGTGCGTCTATGCTGCAGTGCTGCACTTCTACGACGTGGCCGCGCAGCTATGCTACTGCGCGCTGAGCGTCTGTGCGTTTGTGCTATAGTGATGCGCTTCTGTACGTTTGTACTGTAGCGGGGTGACGGGCTGAGTGGGCTAAGGGGGCACAGGCAGCTATTGATGTGGCTGATTGGAAGATTTGAGCGATTATTAAAGGATTGAGTTAATTAATCAGATCTATCTTTTGTGAATTTAAATTTAATTTATTCAAATCTTTCCGTTATTCGTTCCTATCTTTTCGCAATCAGTTATAGCTAGGATTAGGATTAGTGTTTCGGCACTCCTCTATAAATACTTTCTTCGTGCCTTCATTGAGGACTTATGCTAAAATAAAGAGACGAAGAGAGTTGTGCTGCCGCTACCATTGGAGTTCTTCGAGTTCGTGAAAGAAGGTGACAACGAGTATTCCAGAAGTTCTTTCGAACTTGCTGGTTCTTGGGAGCAGATCACAATAGGGCAAATCTTGCTTTGAGCAACGGTGATCCTTATCACCCCAGCAAAGTTGTTGCATCAACTCCGGTTGAGAACGAATATTCATCTTCGTTGCATCAACTTCGGTTGAGGACGATCAGCAGAATTGTGGTGATCTTTTTTCTCCTACTAAGTTGCTTTTATCCATCTCACTATTTTTAAGAGATCGAGATTTCCATATACGATCTGTTTCGGGAATAACATCAAGGACATGCATTGTGATAATTCTTTTGAACAACATATTGATATATTGTAACCGCAGAAAGTTAAAAAAGGGTATAGAAAGAAAATATCTTTTCATTAACAACTTGCAACGAAGTACAAGATCCAAAATACATTTGATATGTCGTCTCTGCTATATTCATGAAATAACAAAAAGGTCGACAAGATGTCATAAAATAATACTTGTCATTCCATACATTACACCCATGTATGCATTAAAACTAAAATACCTCCTACTTCAAAATAAAAAGAACCTTAAGTCGCTTTCCCGAATCTTCAGCTAGCTTCATACATGCACCCTCGAGATTCTCGATACCAATGGATTTGGAGGTCAATATACATAAAAATGCACTAGTGAGCAGGACTAACCAACTAGCCTAAACCAACACTACTTATTAAAGGAAGCATGCAACTAAAGTGATCTTGCTATTTAAAACTATGTTGTTTTACAGTTCATATCGATAACATAAGTGAAAGTAGTAAACATATATTCATATCACTTATTAATGATATCCTACCACAACCGATGTGTCTGTCCTTGCATAAAATAGAGATGAATATTTACCTCTCTCTAGAAGACAATACAATAGCATACACACTATCTATATGAGGTCATTAGTGAATTTGATACCATGAATGACTATTACGTGGTATTACGATGCTCCATTATAGTCCGGGTTGCAAGTTCCAATGAAGGCCATGTAATACCTCGTGTGTGAAGCACGTTTACATAATTTTTTCCTATGTCGATTTGGTTCCAGTGCCCCGAATACCGTTTCGAAGAAGTTATACCTTGTGCACAAGTTGTTCATGACCATGCAACCCGTGAAAAGTTTAACTATAAAATATATACATGGAAATATAGACTGAATATAAACAATATAATCTCTACTACAACAGTATATAGACTAAATATAAGCAATATAATCTCTACTTGTACAACAATATATAGACTAAATATCAATATAATCTCTACTTGTACAACAGTTCATTCTTTCGATTTATAAGAATTGTGTCGATTGGTGACCCATAGGTCCCAAGCTTTTCTAATATCCCATGGTGCCAAGCCATACTCCAACAGTTCTGTGATGAAGCACCACAATTGTCCGCTTCTCAAATGAAGCACATATTCACATATATCCCGTACATAGATACACCTAACAGTCAATCATACAGTGGTTTATTCTTAGTGTTACAACATGCATGTGGCTATCATTTATCAGTTACACTCTATCGGACATCATCGATCTAAAATTCTTACGAGTCAACGAGAATTTGTTGATATGAAGGATTAGAAAAGAAGTGTCAAAACCTTCCACCGACTAGAGAATTTATCGAGAGAAAGAGAATGGCTTCGCACGATAAAGTCTCAGTTATGTGTCCTCCTACATAGTATGAACATCTGGTAAATATCCTTCTTCTATCCTTCCTCTTAGAATTCTCAGAAATATTCAATGCAGAAACTCATGAAAGTGGACAAAGAAAACAATCATAAAAAATAACACAAAAGTGCATCTATCAAAACCAAATAGTAAAACGTCAAAAGAAAACTACTAAAAGGACATTGGAAAAGGACCCTTATATAGAGTTCATTCACCGACACAATAATGGACTCACATATAAGTTAATCCATGAGTTAGAAAGCTCTCATGCATTTGTCCATTTAGATGCCGAAAGGTTACCCCATTATTCAGTTATGCCTAAGTCAAACTAGCCACTAAGCCTACATATAGTGCTTCGCCCGAAACGTGGCACTATAGTATTATTAATGGTCATTTGGCACCCAAAATTTCTATAAATAGGGATTAATTCATCCAAATTTACCACACCAAAATTTCTTTCCTCTCTTCTAATACGACAAGCAATCTTGTGTTCTACTTGGTGAAGTAGCTACTTTTTGATTATTGAATTGCAAGAAAAATTGCAAGAGTCTGAGTAACTTGGAGGCTTCAACTTGATCGACCACCACCAAGCTGCAACAATTTTATATCCAGGTGTGGAGAAAATCAAGTTGAGGTTTAAGTAATATATTATATATATATATATATAATATTAATATATATATATATATATATATATATATATATAAAATATATATATTATATAATTATATATATATATTTTATATATATATATATATTTTTATATATATATATTATATATATATATATATATATATATATATAGATATAATATCTATATAAATATATATAATATATATATATATATATATATATATATATATATATATATATATATATATATATATATATATATATATATATATATATTTGCTTTTGAAATTGTAAATTAATTAGTTTTTTAATTCTTTTTTTTAAAGTATAGTATGAATCCTAATGAAACTACTTGTTCTAACCAACAGTATAAAAATCTTCTAGAACATTGTTATAATGTTCATAGTAATTTTGATAATAATTATTATGCGAATATATATATATATTATATATATATATAATATATAATATATAATATATATATATATATATATATTTGCTTTTGAAATTGTAAATTATTAGTTTTTTATTCTTTTTTTTAAAGTATATAGTATGAATCCTAATGATACTACTTGTTCTAACCAACAGTATAAAAATCTTCTAGAACATTGTTATAATGTTCATAGTAATTTTGATAATAATTATTATGCGAATAATCCTATAGGAAATGAACAATCACCAACACAAATATCACCTCCAAAAAGTATAAATAAATAGTATGTTACAACTAGAAAATTGATTTTACGGGAGTATTTTATTAATTATT
>JANAVB010037775.1:0-12933 GCA_029216955.1 Iris pallida
TGTAGCAAGCACCCAAGTCTAGTACAACCATAATCGTCGTATGATGTCTTCATATCTTATATAGGGTAGATAGCCATGTCGTCTCTGTATTCCGGTACTGGGACGTGACAGTGTCGTCGTACTCCGGGATTCTCCATACAGGTTGGGAACCTTGCCCAACTCTACCAAAGTTGTCAAAAAAGACTATTTTAAGTGAAAAGACGAAATTTATTATCTCAAGCTCAAAATAAGATATTAAATGCTTCAGGAAGTGGGACAAGAAAGTTCTCTTTGTCATCTACCAAGTTGTGGATGATGACACGCTTGAGTTGATTTCAAGTGCATCAACTTCCAAAGAAGCATATGAGAACTTCTGTTTCTTACAAACAGGGCCAGAGCTGAGATTCCTCAAAGGCGATTGGACCTGGTGCGAAAAAATAAATGGAGGCCTATTCTTGTATAAAAAATTCTGATAAAAATTCAGAAATTAAAATATCCAAAATTCATCAATTAAAATAAAAAATTATTCAAATACAATACTTCGGTTTGTGAAACAATATTCGAAAAAAGGATAAAATAAAGCAAAACAAACAAGCATCTTTTGAATCTTTGCATTAAGAGCGATCTCTAGCATTTCTAGCTATAAAATCATCAATCAATAGTTCATAATCAACAACTTCCAAGAAATCATTTTCAATATAAATTTGAGCTAGCCCATTTAATCTTTGACTTAATTTCTTAATTGGAAACGGTAGAAGCCTTTGTTAATTGATTCCTTAATTGAAAACATCTACTTGATTAACTTAGTATACATAATGAATGCCAATGAATTTATATATTATTTATTCATAAGTTAGTTAGTATTATAGTATACATAATGATATACATATATATTTTTTATTTATTCATAAGTTTGAAATCTTTGAATTTTTTTAATTATGTATCCATAAGTTAGTTTGTATACATAGTACATATACATATAAAAAAATGGAGGTCTACAAATTCGGGAGGCCTAGTGCGGTCGCACCCATTGCATTCCTCAAACCGGCCCTGCTTACAAATGAGAGAAGAAGGTGATAAAGGTAAGTTGCAAACATTAAGAGGTGAATTTAAAACTATACATATGAAAGGGTCTGAAACTATTTTGAACTACTTTTCTAGAGTTTTAGCCATGGTAATCAATTAAAAAGAAGTGTGTGAAAGATGACCAACACTCGAGTAATGAAGAAAATTATTAGCTCTTGCTTCCACAATTTGAGCATATAGTAACTATTGAACAAATCAAATACTTGGAGTCCATGACTATTGAGCAACTCAATGGCTCATTCAATTTTGTGAAGAAAGGAGAAAGATGAAGCAAGAGTCAATGGAGCAAGTCCTTTCAAACGAAACTCACATTCAAGAGAAATAAGAAAATTATATCAACAAAGATGTCAAAAAGGTTGTGATCATGGTCGAGACCGTGGAAAAGAGAAGGAAGAACTCATACAAGACCTTCACTAATAGAGAAAGAAGCCAAAAATGTCCTACAAGAGAACATAAAAAAAGAAGCTTCGAGAAGAGATCGAAGCCAAAGGTATAAAAAAACTCAAGTTGATGTTGTAATTGTAGTAAGTTTAGACATTATGCATCGGATTATAAAAACACAACTAGAAATAATGAGGAGAAAGCTAACTATGTTAAAAAATACAACAAAATTCAACTTTATTATTTGCACACAAAAAAGAAGAAGAAGAAGAAGAAGAGAGAAGAAGAAGAATAAAATATATAGAATATATGGTACCTTGACATAAAGGAAACTAACCATATGGAATGGACAAAAATATTACCGATCTTGATGAGTTCACTAACAATTATCTTTCTTTTGAAGATGATTCGGAAACATTAGTGAAAGAAAAAAAGAGTGAAGAAGAAATCATTCAAAAAATTGTTGCAAGTGTAGACAATATATCCAATAAAGAAAGCTCGCACCAATCTATGCTCAAGAAGCAAGTTATGACTTAGTTTCTCTCTTGGAAAAAAAATGATAAAGAGTAAGCATGTGAAGAAGTACAAGAGTCTATTACTCCACTCGTGTTGCCATATTATCTCGACAAGACTCTTGATCGTCAACATTGGTGAGAGAAGTGATCCACGCGTGAATAGCTTGCAAGAGGTATTGAGGTAATCAATAATCAGAACGATCTAAGTAATACAATCTAAGAAGCAAAGAGATGTCATGCATAAAGAAATCAAGAATATCATGAAAGATGACACTTGGGACCTAGAGGACACTTTCAAGTAGTAGAAAGAAGATACACAAGCCAAAGAACAATGCTAAAGATGAAGTCAAGAGTTACAAGTACAAAATACTAAAAGCTACAAGCAAAGTTTGAGCATCAAGTAATGGAAAGCAAGCTCATCTACCCAAATTTGCACATTGGAAGAAAGAAAGTACAAAGAAAATATGCCAAATTGCAAAAGTAAGCCATCGATATCTTCACCAAGCAAATCAAGGAAGAAATACTGTTCAAGAAAATAAGTCGCTTGGAATCACAAAATCAAGTTTAAGGAGAAGTATTGAAAACAAACTTAATTTGTGTCCATGACTTAGAGTCTATAAATCTTGGGTCTATTACCATTGGACTTTATTTGTGTGGGACTTTGTTATGCTTAGTTTCATATTCTAGGATGTTCCATGTCTGAAATATTCTTGGTAATATTAAAATGTCTATCTTTTAGAGTGTCCTAATATTTAGTTGTAAAAGAGTTTGTAAGGATTCATAAACATATTTTAACAAGTGTTTAGACTCTTCAAGAGTCATATAAATAAAGGTGATCTCTCCTTTTTTTGTACATAATAAACATTACAAGCTTAGTGTTATAAAGTTTATTTCACCCTTTTTCGCCACCAAATTTCTTTCTAAATTTAACATCTCCAAATTAGTTCTTATTGCTAATTGGCCTACCACAATCCAATAGATGTCAGAAATGAAAATTCAATGGGTAAATCCATATGACAACATTTTAATATTTTCTATTATCCACATCTCTGGAATAGAAACCATTGTCAACCTTATTCTTTGCATCCATATGTTATATACTCAAACCAATTATCTATAATCTTATTTACATGGTCCATTATTTCTAAGAGACATTTATTATTATAAGCTTAAGATTAGATGATGAAGGATTAAGATTAGATTAGTTAATTTTGTTTGTTAGGACTAAAAAATATACTTAAATTCGTATCCATTTAGTTTGCTAGGATTTTGGATAACCTAGATATTATGTTCGCTTCTTATAGCTTCAAAGTGTTATAAGTAAGGGTATAATCATTGTGGGTCTGGTCTGGATTTGGTAACAGCATATTTATGGGGATCAAATCTGGTTAAATATTGATTTGATGTGATTTAGAATAATCAACATTAAGGTTGCGTTTGTTATTGTAATGTAATCGTAATCGTAATGGAATTGGGTTTGTAATGTAATTGAGTTTGTAATGTAATGGAATACAATTACATACTGTTTGGTTGAAACATGTAATCAAACCATGTAATGTAATGTTAATTGCATTCATGTGTTGGTTTACCATGTAATGTAATTGAATTAATTTAATATTTTTTTAAAATACAACATAAAATTAAAAAAGTTGATCAATAAAAAATTTCACCAAATTTAAACAGAAAGAAACGAAAAAAGAAAAAAATTAAAAAATGATAAAAAAGGGGAAGAAGAGGAAACGAAAAAAAAACGGTTATTTCTGCCAAAAAAGACCAAAAAAAACGAAAAAAAAAACGGAAAAAAAAAAAATTAAAAAATACCAAAAATGACAAACGGAAAAAGTGATAATTAAAATAGAAAAACGACAAAAAAAAACGAAAAAAAAATGACCAAAAACATCAAAAAAGTGACCAATAATGATAAGAAAATGACCAAAAAAACAAGGAAAATTGGCAAAAAAAAACAACAAAAAAAATGAAAAAAAGAAAAAACGACCAAAAACCAAAAAACGACAAAAATGACCAAAACGGAAAAAAGTATCAAAGGGGATCAAAAACGACAAAAAACGAACAAAAAGGGCCAAAAAGGGCCAAAAACGACAAAAAAAGATTAAAAATGACAAAAAGATAAAAAAAAAAAAAAGAAAAAAAGCAAACAAAAATGATCCAAACGATAAAAAGGAACAGAAATGAAAAAAACAAAAAAAGACAAAAACACAATAGGGAATTAAAACGAACAAAAAGCGGCAAAAAAGATTAAAAAATTTGCAAAAAAGACCAAAAACAACAAAAAAGAAACAAAAACGATAAAAACAACAAACAAAAAGAAAAAGTGAGCATAAACGACAAAAAAGTGGAAAAAAGATTATAAAAAAAACAACAAAAAAAGGTACAAAATTGACCAAAAAACGTGCAAATCGACCAAAAAACGATAAAATCATGCAAAAACAACAAAAAGCAACAAAAAAACGAGAAAAATGTGAAAAGTAGTAAAGCAAGTACCAAATCGACAAAAATCGATAAATAACGTGCAGAAACGGCAAAAAATATGTAAATCGACCAAAAACGATAAAAAAAACGTGCAAAAGTGACAAAAACGAAAAATGCGCAAAACGGTCAAAAATGAAAAAAATGTACAAAATTGATAAAAAATGAACAAGGTATGCAAAAACCGACCAAAAATGATAAAAACATGCAAAAACGAACAAAAACGATAAAAAAAATGTGCAAACATGTTCAAAATCGACCAAAAAGGATTTAAAAATGTGCAAAACGGCCAAAAAAAGGGCAAAAAATATAAAAGGTGAAAAATGGTCAAAATGTACAAATCGACTAAAAACGATAAAAACGTACAAAATTAAAGAAAATTGATAACAAAAAAGGGCCAAAGATGGGAAAAAAAAAAAAAGGGCAAAAAATAAACAAAAAAGGGACAAAAACGACAAAAAACGAACAAAATGGGCAAAAACGAAAAAAAACAAACAAAAAGGCAAAAAATGAGCAAAAACGATAAAAAACAAACAAAAACGACAAAAAACTACAAAAAGGGCAAAAAAAGGAACAAAAAACGACAAAAAAACAAACAAAAATGAACAAAAATGGCAAAAAAACGAAAAGAGACCAAAAACGACAAAAAAAAGGATTAAAAAACAAAAAGACCAAAAACTAACAAAAACGGCAAAAAAAATGAAAAAAAAAAACGACAAAAACCAAACAAAAAATGGCAAAAAAATAAAAAAGGCAAAAAAAAAAAAACGAACAAAAAGGACAAAAAAAAACGACAAAAAATAAACAAAAACGACAAAAATAACCAAAAACAAACAAAACGAACCAAATTATAGCTTATCAATCTTCCGCTTAAGTTGTAATATAATTGCGATTACATAGGTTTTATGATGTAATTGAGTTTAGAAGAAACTGATGTAATGTAATCAAACTTGTAATCGTGATTACATTACATCTATTTTTTTTTGTCCAACCAAACACTCGAGTTAGATTGACAACGTAATGCCAATTACATTACGTTGTCCAATCCTGCAAACCAAACGGGCCCTAAGTATTTAATTTTATTAGATTTGGACGTCCATAATTAATGTTGGACTATTTAAGGATTTTTCTATTACCTAAAATAGGGTATCTTATTTTAGTTATAGGGTTTTCTATTTTATAAATTACTATGACCTAAAATATGGTTTTTCAACTATATATGTATTGAGGGTAGAGGCAATAGGAATAGCACAAGGTGGAGATACAGGGTACTTGTTGAAAGCACCCTAGAGGGGGAGTGAATAAGGTGAAGCTTACTGCAATAAGATTGCTAATGGGAAATTTAAATATTAAGAGTGCAAGAGAAGTAATAAAAATATTGACACCCGATGAATCTGGTATCTCACCTTGGGGCACTCCAGTATTGGAACTCTCTCTTGCTTTAGTCCACTATATCGCAAATAGTATAACGTGATCTTTGATCCGAAGACTCAACAACTTCTTACACAAGAGCTTTTATCCGAAGTCCTCTCCGACTTCAATACACGAGAGCTTTGATTCAAAGAATCTCCAACTTCACAACACGAGAGCTTTATTCGAAGGACTCTCCGACTTCAATACACTTCACAAGAAGGTTTTTGATCTTCTTACAACAAGATAAAGATCTAACTTCTATAACTCAAGAATACTCTAACACAATTTATGGATGACAAGTAAAAGCTTTGATAGAGTTGTTTGTGGATAGACTTTGATAGATATAAAATATTTAGGCTCAAAGCATCAACCTTGAATAAAGGAGTTCAGGCTATTTATAACCAAAGCAAAGGAAAGTACAAATAATACAACTTTCAGTTGTTGGCCCATTGGTCATGGTCATACCTGATTTTGATAACCGACTAATACTCTAATTTAGATACAACAAATAATCTACTTCTGCAGGTACAACTGAAAAACAAATTGTGTTGTTGCATCTGATCAAGTCTAAGCCAGCAAAACAGTACAAAATTTGTTCAAGACATTTTTTTGTTTATTATGTATTTTATCTTTTATTGAGTCATACGAACAGTACATCAGACGAACTGGCACAGGTTTTGCTTTTTCTAAAGTCCACTTCCAAAAAGCCTACCCGATTTAGTCCACATCCAGAAATAACCAACATATCAAACTGAGCCCAAAATCCAAAAATCCTACACATTAACCAACTGGTTATAGGGAAACCAAACTCGGACCGAACTCGGTCGCCCTGAACCAGTATTCCTCTGGATTAGGTCTCCATGTAGAATTGGCTCCAACATTCGATTTTATGAATGTTAGGTAATCGAACTCTGCCCGAGTTCGGTCCCCAAAAACCCTATAAATAGAGAAGAGTTTCTCATTCTTTTCACTCATCCAATTCTCTCTTCTTTATCTCTGTCAAAGAGTTATATGAGGTATTCTCTTTTAAATCAAATCCTTATGACTCCTAGCCAAACCACTGCCAATTTGTTTTGAACTAGAAGTTTGTTCGAGTTGTAAAGAAGGCTTGACAACAAACCTTGTTTTTATCCTATTTTTTAAGTTGACAAGTCCTTCGGATCAAAGCCTTGCGGGTTAAAGTAGTACTTTTCGGATTAAAAGCACGTATTGTAAAGAGTTGCAAGCACGTTGGATTCAAAGCTTGTCTTTCACGAGATAGTGGATCAAATATCGAGCTAATTACTCGAGACTTGACTAGTCCTTTCAGACGAAAACCTGTATAAACCTTAGCATATGAGTTTGATCTTTCTGATCTCCTTACTTTACGTATTTACTTATATAATGTCTGCTTCATTTATTACTATCAAACAATTTTTAGTACTGATTTTTATTCTGTTGCACACATACACTCTATTCACCCCCCGCTAGAGGTACTCAAAGGTCCCACAATTGGTATCAGAGCAGGTTATATACAAATAAAATACTCTAGAGTATATACATATATATATATATATATATATATGACAACCGTGAAATCAATATTCACTGGTGAAGGGCAGTCCACAAATAGACCCCAAGTATTTGATAGAACAAACTACACATATTGGAAGACACGAGGGAGTTTCTTTCTAAAATCACTTGACTTTGATCTCTGGTCAATTGTCATAGACAGTTATAAAAAGTTGCCTAGAATAGTTATTGATGGCAATCTTGTAGAGAAGCCCCACGATAGATACACAGGCCTAGAGAAGACGCAAGAAGTCTTGATGCAAGTGGAATCAAGGCATTATTTTGTGCCATTGACAAGACTGGGTTTAACAGAGATCTACTTATGCCATATCACATCAAATTTGGAAAGTTCTTGAGGTAACTCATGAAGGCACTACACAAGTGAAAAAAATCCAAAATTAGTAGCCTGACACAAGAGTATGAGGCCTTCAAGATGAAGCAAAATAAAATAATCACTCAGATGTTCACTCATTTTCTAGATATTACTAATTCTCTATCTTCTCTTGCAAGGATTATACAAATTATGAGAAGATTCGTAAGGTACTCAGGGGACTGTCCAAGAACTAGAACCATATGGCTACTACAATCTTAGAAGAAAACAACCTCACCATAATGTTGCTGGAGACACTCATAGAAAAAATGATGACTCATGAGCTGGACCTAAAAGACTTTGAAGAAGCTACACCAAAAAAAAAAATCAATTGCCTTCAAAGCCCAAACAAAGAAAATAAAGTGAAACAACCGACAATGAAGACTCTGATAGTGACAAACAAGCCTTGCTGGTAAAGAACTTCAAAAAAATTTGAAGCTTGAAAAGTCAAATCGAAAGAAGAAAGATTTCCATGAGAGCAACGACGAAGAAACCATATGCTATGGATGCAAGAAGACGGGGCATATCAAGAAAGATTGTCCAATGGCCAAGAAGACCAGCCGTTATAAACAATCAAGCAGAAAGCCTTCATCATGGAAGTATGCAAACACTAGTATCTGGTATAAAAGTGAAGCCAGTGAGTCAAAGAAAGAAGAGAGACCTAACAATTCTGCGAATGTCTGCCTGATGGCATTTTATCAGGTATCAACCAATCCTTTGTATAATGATTTTACTTTCGATGAACTTTCTGATGCATTTAGTGATTTGCTTGATAAACACAAGAAGGTATTATACAAATACAAGCAATCTTGAAAAGAGATCAAAGCTTACACGACTGAAATTAAAAAGTTGTGTATCTTATCAAATGATGCAAGAGAGGCACCTTCCACCAGTATCACGGATGAAGTATCAACTCTTAAGCTTAGCTTACATGATGCTCTTAAAGATGTTAAGAAGAGAGATCCTGATTATGCGAAGCTCAATGAGTTATATGAGTTAGAGAAGAAAAAATACAGCATGGCTACACATAAGGTAGAAGCCATATCTGCCAAGTACAATGAAGAATGTGTTATCTCTAAAAAAATTATAGAATAAATTGGAAAAACAGATCATACTTGCTACCCAATCCAAAAACTTTCTTGTGACACAGCATAAACAAAATAGGACACGATCAAAGAAAGCGCGTAAACCAAATGATAAAATCATCATGTTTTTTATTCCCAGTATCTATGAAAATCACATGAAAATCACATAAGACTCATGCTTATACTGTGACACTAAGCACTAACTCTATAATCACTTGCACTTACTATGGCAAACACGGTCATATATCTCAGTACTATAAAGTTAGAAAGCTTGTAGACATGAACATATATACCTGGATACCGAAAGCTAACATTTTTGGATCTTTGAAGAAATGGGTACCAAAGGCCACATCTATACATTTTGTAGGTGGGCCAATTGTAACAACCATTTTTCCAGAATATGGGTGTTTTTGACTTTTCTCATTTCTTGTTAACATTGTGAATTCAAATTATATCTTGAATGATAAATTATTTTTTAAAACTAGAATTTATATTTTTTTGGTTAATTATCTAATGATTAAATAGTGCATATGATAAATTATTGAATATGGCTAGTGTTTAGCCTTTAGCTAGAATAGTGGTTAGTGATCCTAGAGGACCCAAACCAACTTGACATGATCACCCAACTAGATGATTAGGACTAACCTAATTGAACTTTAGTTACTCTTTAGCTAGATTAGAAGGATTAGTTAGAAGGTTTGACTAAACACATAATTAGAAGCAAAGGTTTAATCCTTAAACTTGTCATGACACAAAAAGGGACCTTATAGACATTTCATACTAGCCCAAAACCCTAAATCTACCTATTTTGGACACCCAACACATTTTTCTTAGCCTATAAGAAGAGTAACTTCTTCTTTTTCCTCTTTCCTTTGATAACCCTAACCCTAATTTGGAAGGTTCTTCCCTAAATTACACCTACACACAAATTCTCTCCAAATCAGTCCAAATTGGTCTCATTCTCTTCTCCTTGGAAAGGATAAGACTCAAGCCGAGAGTGATTGGAGCACTTGGAGCTTGAAGGACTTTTAAATATTAGATCCATTTTTATTGAGAATTTATCTTCCAATAGGTAAATGCATTCTAAACCCTTTAGATTTGTAGAAATAGTGTAGATGCATCAATTAGGGACCCACATGTATTAGGTTTGCCATGGAGAGAAGTTTTGACTCTTTCTTCTCTTATTTGGAGACTTTTCTCTTCATGTTTTGACCCATTTTGTGGAAAATTCAAGAATAAGATTTCTAGAGTTTGTGAAATAGGTTTGTTAGGCTGTAATTGTGATTTAGAACATGTGGATGAACTTTGGGTCAAGTTTGAATCCATTCGGAGTGCGTATCATGGATGTGTTCGATACGCACACCAAGTGTATGTCAAAATGACCAAGAGAGCTCCAATGCTCTAAATTTTAGTTTTGAATCTTGTTTTTAGGTTGCATTGCTATGAGTTATAATATAGGATTGTATAGTGATTTAGAGTGGATTGGATAGGCGGTATGTTGATTTGGGTTGTGGCATGAGAGGAATGTCATTAGACTGTGGTATGATATTAATGTTTTGTCCATATTAGCATGTTGTTAGTCCCTCCCTACTATATATCAATCCCTTATATTGGTAATAGTTGGGTATTTACATATCACTAATTCCCTATTATGTTCAGTCCCTTAGCATTAACCCTTGGTTCAGTTCATTGCAAGTAACCATTACACTTGACAGTGTTCAGTTTCCAATTCAAGAGGAGTATACAACTGGGTATGGGGAGTTAAGCCATTTGCTCAGTCATTATCAGTCATCCCACTTTCCTATTAGTTCAGTCACCCCCCTTACATACACTCAGACCCATAGATGGTTTGGTATCAGTATTAGGAATACCATGTATAAGTTCTAAAGTTCATCCAAGGCAGTCCATAGATTTATCCATTTGGGTTCAGTCCATTGGTTATATACCAGTCCATCTTCATCTTAAATGTTAAGATACCTATTATTCAGTCCCTATTTTTAATAGATTCAACTTGTGATCATCACTTAGTATAGTCTTGCATAGTTGTGTTCAGTCCCATTTGTTTTACCTCAGGTGTACAGTCCAGACCATTACATTGTTCCAGGCTTAACCTATATTCACCATGTATCAGTCCCTTTTGGGTTATGTATTTGAGGAGGATGCTTAGTCCATAATGCTTTATATAGGGCAGTCCCATATATATAGCCATTCACCTTTATGCGTAACGTCTCAGTCCATGCTTTACTAATATTGATTCATGTTCAGTCCCCTCTTCATTATATCCCCTGTTAATAGGTTCAGCTCTTGATTTATTTTATGTTCAATCTTCCTAATACTTGTATCAATTAGCATTAGTGTTCAGTCTCTTTTACCTATATGTTGGTATCAGTCTACAGTAGAGTGTGGGACTGTTTAGGGAAAGGGAATGGGTACAGACCCTAGTGTTATGTAGGTAGGTGAGTGTCATGAGAAGCAGGTCTGAATGGTTGTATATGTGTATGATTTACAAAACACACATATGTGCTATGTCAATGTGTAGGCAAGTGTGTGTGTGTGTGTGTGTGTGTGTGTGTGTGTGTGTGTGTGTGTGTGTGTTGTGTGTGTGTGTGTGTGTGTGTGTGTGTGTGTGTGTGTGTGTGTGTGTGTGTTTGTGCCAATAAGGTTAATTGTGAGTATCATGTCTTTCCCTGTGTGTTAATAGAGTGTTAGTGAGAGAGTCATTTGGGTAGTGTTGAGTGCAAGTGTCTGATACTAGGAAGTATCAGTGAGCATTGAGTCAGAGAGTGATGAGTGTCCTAATGGATATACATATATGTGCATATAGGAATAAGTGTGCACCATGAGGGAGAAGGGAGAGAGTGAAGGTATGGCAGTAAGGTTTAGAAAGCAGAGGAAAGACTCGCGTAGGGGGATCATACTGTTCAGTCCTATCCTTTCATTCCCACATCTAATATTCGGTCTTTAAACATTCAATTATTCAGTCCCCATATCATTTTGGTTCGATCCACACTGCCTTGATGTCAATCCATATCTTTTGTATTGTTCAGTCCATTACTTGGTTCAGTCTCTTTTACCTGCATGTTTTCATCCACTATTAGAAATGTGGGACGCATGGGTTGGGGTATATGTTGAATGCAACCCCTTTAGTGGTATCGGTTGATTGATACTGATTGAGTATCAGACCCCAACTATTCCTTGTTCAGTCCAAGGATATTCATTTGTATCAACCAAGCATTTACCTTCACTCCTTGTATTCTCCTTATTTTTAGTCCCAAACTGAGATAAGCAACAGTCCCATGTGAGAAGTATCAGTCGTGTTGAATGAAGAGAGTGTTGGCCCAAAATTAGAAGCTAATGTTCAATCTGTGAACAATGTATCAGTCTTTACATGTTTATTCCTCATTTGATTTCAATCCCTTATATTTCTTGATGCTCAGTCCTATATATTGATGTTTCAGTCCATCTTATACCATTCCACTGATATATTAGAGTATAAGTTCCATTTCCCCCCTTAAGTTTCAGTCTTGTATTAAGGCTTGAATTCTGAGCCTATAATGAATATTCAGTCCCAATCCCTTAATATTCAGTCCTACATTTGTATCAATCCAGTTCAGTTCATTTCCTTTATTGTTCATTTTCCAAACAGAACAGTCACTTTGAACTATAGTCCAGGCCAATACTTTCATTTGTGTGCATTTCCACATATATGTTATGTATCAGTTCTAGGACTGATACATGTGGTCAATGCATTGAATGGGTAGGGGATTACCTCGAGTCCCTTAGTGTACCTCTGTAGCAGTTAATTGATGGAGGGTTCAGTCACCCATCTTTAATGATGACAGTCAAGAGTATATATAGGGTAAATCCCTGAGTTAGGGGGTTCACATAAGTAGAGACTTGGGTATTTTCTAGAGTAATCACATGGACTATAGGGAAGGGTAAGATTTGGAAGGGTATGTGTCTATCAATCTTGGGTATCTAGATACCATAGTATGGGATTACATGTATATATATATATATATATATATATTATATATATATATATATATATATATATATATATATA